>JAGDQP010011715.1:6849-52271 GCA_022664845.1 Lepisma saccharinum
CACACACACACACAGAGTAAAATACATTTACGTTGTTACATAACAGTCACTTTCTGCTTGTTTTAACAAACACTGTTACTCTTCCAGAATAAAGTATGGGACAATTCAAAGAGCCATATTCATACTGCTAGGTAACAAAGATAAAATCAAGTTAATATTTTCGAGTGATGTACACAAGTAATAACTTAAATATGAAGAGATAAAGATTATCGAACTCTTATCTCTAATAAAATTAGCATTTATGCAAAAAAAAAAAAGTATTTTATTTTCACCTTAACATCATGAAACGCACATCAAATTAAGCACTGAACTGAATAAAGAGAGGATATTCCCTTTAAGTCACCCATTTTCTTAACTCACTGAAGTAGTTCAGTATTGGAATTAACTGATTGTTGCGTATTCAATTATATAAAAATTGCATGAACAGTCATAAAATGGGCATATAACTAAGAAACCATCTATCAAATCTGGGAAAAAATAAAATAGTTCAATTTTAAGCAGCCATAAAAAGTATTCCATCGACCCGATGCTCAATTCCCGCGTCTACAAGATTATTTGCAGCTGCAAACAATGCTACTTTGGGCAAACAAAGCGACATATAAAAAAGATATTCCGAGAACACTTGGGATATATCCGTAGGGGCGAAAAGAAATCTGGATTATCAGCTCATGTTATTGAACAAAACCACATCATTATTGAAAATTCGGTTACGTGGCTAGGTGGTGGTGGTAAAGATTTAACAGATAGGGTTGTAAGAGAAGGTTATAAAATGTGTTGGCTCCCCTACAATTAAAATGACAATGATTGTGGGAATCTACAAAATTCATGGCGAAATATCAAGGGTCCATGACATTTGGACGCAGGCGTTTGAGCGCAAAACCGTTTATTTAAATAGCTTAACTTACCAACATATGTTATGATGTATTTCATAACTAGTGCCCGGATGTTTAGGCACAAAAAAAACATGAAAATAGGCACTGAACTCACAAAAATATGCTCTAGAAATTTCGAATAAGGTCAATAAATGCAACTGAACTCGTAAAACTTCCACAAATAATTTGGCAAAACTAGACTACCACCTTGAACACAGTCAAGTTTCTGCACATCACCGGTTGAAAAGAAATGGAAAAGAAACCGAAAGTTATTTCGGATTTCATAAAAATAAGCATTTATAGGCACTATACATTGACATAGGATACTTGCGGGGTTTGACCCATAATTCAGTCACGGAATGATAATGTAATAGTGAATATAACGTAAGACAAAATAAATTATTCATTATCTATATTGGATTTTACAGTTTAGGTCTTGTTTCACTGTTGATTCTTTTCCAATATCTCTGTTGCAAATACGTAGTAATGAATAGCTATGAAGTTATGAATATGAAAAGTGTCTATTTCTTTACGTTGGACAGAAGTTTATTTTGGGGTATCAAAGGCTGCTTAAGCAAAATTTATTTTGCCTATTCTGCCTATTTCAAGGTATAGTGCCTATTTTTATAAAATCTGAAATAACTTTCAACAAACAGTTCTTTTTCATTTCTTTTCAACCGGCAGAGATATGTTCTGCACGATGTGCAGAAACTTTACTGGGTTCAAGGTGTTCATCTAGTTTTTGCCAAATTATTTGTGGAAGGTTTACAAGTTCAGTTGCATTTCTTGACCTTATTCGAAATTTCTAGTGCCTATTTTTGTGATTTTAGTGCCTAAACATCTGGGCTCTAGTTATGAAATACGTTATAGAAATACCTATTTAGATAAAGGGCCTTGCGCCCAAACGAATATCATTAAGTTGTTAATCACATATGAACAAAACATAACTCTTTGTCTGCTAACTGTTGAAATTTAGTAAAAAAAAAAAATTCTTGGCAACTGTACCTGTAACCTGCTTGTTTACATTCTGTACAAGAATGTGAGAGTTGTCTCTGTTTTGGTTGACTTAAAAAAAAGCCTAAAGCACTGAAGCGAAACGTCGTCTTTCATAAATTATCGTATTGTTAAATTATATATTTGTAGCTTCATAAAACCATCTTCTTCTATGTTTCCTACAGGTATCTTATCTATGGTAAATTCAGGCCCAGACACCAATAACTCGCAGTTTCAGATTATCTTCAAGCCACTTGCTTCACTAGACGGTAAAAATGTTGTATTTGGAAAAGTCATTATGGGAATCGAAGTTCTCAAAAGAGTAAGTATTCATAATGTGTACTTTTGGTATTAAGTTTCGAAAACTATAACTGATATTCGCAGATTGTCTTAGCTAGCAATGTAATTTTTCAAAAATAATTTCGGTATGTAGGCAACACGTATGCAAGATATTGTAAAACAGGAAACGCAATGAAATTTACATGTTTCTTGACTGGACTTTAAGTAAGTGAGGAGTAGATACAGAAATTAAATGTGATTTTTTTTTTAGTATTGTATCTACAATTTACTGCTGGCTTTACGCGTCTCACTACCTCATTACTTTTTATTGTAAGAATACTCTATCGTAAAACTAACGTTTTATTGTAAGAATTTCTGGGTCAACTCTGAGTTTGATACTCGCCCTTTCTTTCCTATTCATAGGCACTGACTATTATCCCTTTGTGAGTAACTTTGAGTCCTGATTTTAAGCACATCTAAGCAAGCTGGTGAATGTGGTCGGTTTATTACACAATCTAATCGACAAAGTAAACATTGTTTTCCCAGCTAAACATGATTTATTATCTTACACAACACAAGCTACGCACAAAAGCAAGCGATTTGTGTACAGAGTGTATAGTTATCGTTATAAAAATGGCAAGTCATTCCTTTACAATGAAAAGCACACTAAAAAACGCTCTTTAAGTACAACCCAAGAAAAGTTTGCTACAGTTTAGCATACCTTTCAAAAACATGACGACACAATCAACGGCATCGGCGATTTCGGTGTTCATTCCTTTAACACAAATAGTAAATACGAGTAGATACGAGAGGTTGTACTGAAAATAATACTTGTTTTTAATTAAATAATGTATGTCTGAAATTTTTATCACTGAGAGAGCATATTTTCACACATGAATGATAAATCCTTCTTTCATTTCGCATTTGGGTTTTATTTAAGGCTTTTAGGCAACTTAGGTGAAATGAAGAAAGTGGGAGGAAACGGGAAAATCCCGACAAAACTCACGCACACGGTGTTCCCACCACATAGCCCATATAACACGAGCAGGGATAAAACCAGGCCTTTCTTTTCGGTGTAATAGAACAACGGATATCAAGCATATACAAAGAGCGGTAATTGATTTTTTTCACAGCTGCCAACATCTATAGTGGGGTCAAAAACGTGTATGAAGGTATGGACGAAAGCAGTGTTTGAAAGTGGAAAAGTCTATTTATGGCAGAAGAACCCCCCTCATAGAGGACAAACCACATCGTGGAATAGTAGTGGCTGATGACACCCGGCAATGAGATTATGACAATTCGTGCAGATCGGCGATTCACAGTCACCGAAATCGGTGGGACCTTGAATTCTGGGCATGATGCTGCGCAGAGGATGCTTGAGGATCTAGGCTACAAAAAAAAGTGTGTGCCATACCACTTTAAAAGGCAGAAGGGTGGAAATGTGTTCTGAACTGCTTTCCATGTACTTTCCTTATGGGTAAGGTGACCCTCCAAATACACTTATGGTCCTAGAGAATGCCACTGAAAGTACTGCACATCATTACCCCACTTGGGTGACTGACGCAACGTGGCACGAAGTGTTCAATGCCTCATTAGGTTGACATCAAATTCTCACACATCCATCTGCAGGTAATCGTTAGAATTTCGACTTAGCAGAAGAAACTAAATTACATCAGTTCTGGATTATTCATGAGTCGCCGTAACTCGTAAGAGTAGCTAACAGGCAGAACTAAATTCGTTGGCCAATTCGGAATGTGAATGGCCCATCTGTTTGGCACCTACTATTTAACCACGTTAAAAACTGGTTAGTTCACCAATTTGTTGTCCTACATCACAGGAAGCGAATGTTCTCTGAATCGCATTGGAAGTTAAATACCTAACACAATACCTTGTAGAGCAACATGCTTCACTTGGGTGAAAATAGACCGTACACGGGGAACCAACGGCTAGTCGCTAAATAGTTAGTGCAAAAGGATTGGTATTCTCTGGAACTGTTGATGTATCTGAAGAGTTTACTTACCGTAGAAGGTATGTGCAAATACTCTACACCCGTACAAGCCCACACGTCATCCTGCTGCTTCCGAAACAACTAAGCACCGCCACACCGATTGTTAGTGTCAACGCAGAAGTTGGAGATATATTTCACATAATTTTCAACAATGGATTGACTCCCAAGGTTCCCAGATATTAATCCAGTGAATCATTTGTGGGGCCATGTCGGGTGCAATGTTTGTACACAGGCTTCACTACCATCAATCCTACGGGATTTGTGGATAGATAGCCATTCACATGTATGAATTGTTTTCAATACTTCAAGAACACTTCCTACACCTTGTGGGATTCATACCGAGACAAATAGTGGAGAGGCCCTACACTCTATTCAGTACATGTGCTAATTCAACTGACATTTTCACAACACATGAATTTGACAACAAACGTATCAAATACGCACGTATTCGACAACATAATGGTAGAGGGTTGGCTAAGCAATCGGAAGGTCTTGGGAACGATCTCAGCAGCCGCCCATCCTGACTGAGGTTTTTCCAGGATTTTTCCTCAGTCACAACAGGCAAATCCCAGAATGGTACCTACAAACTAGGCTCTGGCCGACTACCTTCCAATATCCTCTCCCCTTCCCTATAGCAGCCTGAGCCTGAGATAAATAAAGGCCATAAATAAAATTCAATTCACTACACCGAAGCCCCTTACTTTCTCATTTTACAATTTTCAAAACTGTAGTACCAATAGATTACTTATTTTCCCATCTCGAAACTTACCAGAGTTTGTACCAACTGTGTGTAAATATACGCACGTTCAGTCTTGAAAATTGTAAAATGAGAAAGTAATCTATTGGTACTACAGTTTTTTTTTTTCTTACCCTCTTTACGATTCGATGGTAAAATTTAGTGTATCCATATGACTGATATGATCATGTTTATTTACATTAGCATTGTGCACCAAATTCAATCAGAATGGCACTAAAGATGAGACCTTATGATTGTTTAAACTAATCGGAGATCACATGCCCTCTTGCACACTTCACAGGGGTACAACTCTCTCTCTCTCTCTCTCTCTCTCTCTCTCTCTCTCTCACACACACACACATTGACTAAACATCATGGACGTCTTTCTAGAACTCACAAGGAACTACTGAAGTGAATCTGAATAATATTGGAAATAGCAGCTTAAGTGGCCTCCACGATTTGACAAGAAAAGACATATACGTACCAGTTCATACAATGTATGCACTTAGATTAATATTTTCAATTTACAATTACGAGAAGGTTGTTCTAACAAATAACAATTCCATTTTATCACGTACATGTGTATATGCCGCATTACTTAGTTGTCTACATGGACCTAATTAGTCCCCATGCTACAAACATTTTTCTTATATATTGCATGCTTGTAAAATGAGCAAAGAGAACCAAATTGTTGCTGTAACACTATTTCGGTGAATTCAAACGGAGTGAACCTATTATTACTATTAATTGTAGTATGAAAATCACTTGGCAAATTAATTCACTCATAGTAATAATGATTAAAATTTAATTTCTGTTTTATTACAGATTGAAATCTACGGCCATAAATATGGGAAGCCTAAGAAGGCTGTTATAATTAAAAAATGTGGGGTAGTGTCCGGAAAATGGGGTAAATCAAAAGTATACTCAAGTGTTCAAAATTATAGACACTCTTCCATATTTTGTCCACCACGTATTCTTTCAATATGAGAATCGATTGTATTTATTTTCAGTAAAATAAAGAATTCAATAACTTTAAGACTGGTGTGATATCATTTCAAAATATAAAACAGTTATTTTCCCAAGTCAATTTCAGCAATGGTAGTCGTATAATTAAGTCAAACTAACAACGAGGAAGGTAACAAGGATATGACACTAAACTACAGATATAATCGTCTCAGAAGATTGTACAATAATATTGCATTAAATTAAAAAAAATATATACAATTCTTCAAACTAAAATTCCCTAATGTAATAAGGCATAAATCAGCACGTTTGTAAACCGTACATTCATGTAACGATATATTTTCTCCTCAAGTACAGAGAACGACATTATTAAAATCCTACTGAAGTGTAACTAAAGACAAAGAGACAGAGAAGAAAGATACAACTTACCTTCTTGAGACAGATCTCTCCGGCGACACTGAATAATCTTCTCTTTGCATATAAGAATGGAATGCAAATTCTCCAGGATAACTCAATTTCTGCCGCAGAAAATTCCTAGAATCTCCTTTGTCCATGGAAGAAAATGGAGTGCCTTCTTGTCTAATACTGACAAAATCTTTCACATCAATTCTTCTTGGAGACAAAAGAGCTTCATCTTGACTACTCACCGAATCTTCTCTTAACAACTTCGACTTTCTCGTCTTCAAACTAATTTCACTTTTATCCGGTAATTCAAACGGCTTCCTTTTCTTCTTTCTCTCTGGTCTAACTAACTTCTCCTCTCCTCGACTCAGTAAATCAGACAAATGATGCTGAGTTTTAGGAGATAAAGGTTTCACCATTGCTGTCACTCCACACGTATTCAATAAGTTTGTACTACTATCCAAGCTCTTTGGTGTTTGGTCTGTATTTATCTGTAACAACGATAATTTTTTGTTGCGAGTAAGATGAAATGACGAAGATCTATTAAAAGTCACTTCGGACACTTGTATTAAACTGTCCTCTGTTTCTCTTGTAGACGTAAAAGATTTTCTTCGACGACGAGGTGGCTTGGGGGGAATATCACTTCTTACCGCTTCACTTGATAAAGTTGGTGATAACACTAACTTTGCTTTTGGTTTGTCAGAATTAGCAACATGAGCTACTACAGATTCATCGACTTGAACTTCAAGAAATTTGCAAACATTGCTCGTATTGCCCTGTTTATTATCCTCCTCCGCTGCACAGATCTCTGCTGGAACAGGTTCTGGTACGCCCAAGTTCTCGTCAGCCGCTGCATCTTTTGAATTACTTATTTTTTCCTTCCGTACTTCTACATTCTCCTGAACTTTGAGAAGCATGTCTTCTTTCTTTGGAAGTCCACGAATGGATGATTCTTGAAGACTGAGTTTCTCATACACCTTCGATTTATCACTGATTTTCGGTTTTTTACCTGCACAAGCAGTTTCTATTCTACACGTTCGACTATTTTCCTCATTTGTCTCCGTTCCTGACGATTGCGTTTCCACATTTTCTGAATTAAGTTTGTTGTCTTGGAGAAGGTTTTGTCTGGGAAGATCTACCTCGTCTTTTAATTCACGTTTGTCTTGTATTTCTGATTCCTTACCAGCAACAATATCAGGAAGAGGTTTTCTGTCATGGCATTTGTTGCTTATTGAACTGTCTACTTTGTCATTGAATTTGTCATTAGTGAAAGCGTTATTTGCTATTACAGGTAAAGTAAACACATCATCATCGTCATCATCATCATCCACGTCGTCAACATTGCCTCTTTGTGAACTTGTGTTTTCTGCATCGCCTTCATTTCTCTCTTCCATTTTTAGTGTTTCAACTTGTTTATTATCACAATTACTATTAGCTGAAGATGGACCGGATACAGAAGGGCTACCAACGGATAAGTGGGCATTCGATTCCCAGACTTCTTCGTAACCTTGCAGGGTACCTTCCCTTCCTAAGGTTCCAACTACTGAAGGCGCAACCTGCAAAAACAAGAGGAAATTCACGTTCCTTAAGATATTCATTACAACTAAACACATATAACTTTATTTATGAAATACAAAAATGATTTAGATATGTTAAAATCATTTCAGACTTATAACAATGGTAGACGTGACAAAGGAGACGTTCCTCATCGGAAGTTTCTGCATCTGATAAGAAGACAAGAAGCGGTAGTACTTTACGTTATTTTCAAGTCGTATATGGCTGTTAATGTACCTTAAATACTGTAATATTTATTTCGCTAAACTATTCAAAAGTAAGAAACCAACAAAAATATTATGTAATATTATTAGAGAAGGAACTGCCACTTCTATGATCATAATATTATCCAATGGTGCATTTCTTTTCGTGCATTTGTACTTGGGGACTTGATACACCCCTCTAACAGGAAGAAAAATTGAAATAAAAAAATAGTGAACGTAAGCTACACTGGGTGAAGTGAATAAAAACGAGTAAATGCTTATACTTGCCTATTTTTAAGTAAATACTTGGCACTAAATGAAGAAAAGGAGAGTATACTTTCCATCAGGAGTAAATACTTGTGCTTTGAAAGTAAATGCTTCTGTAGTAAGTAAATGCTCGGAACTTTGAAGCAATAACTTAAATAAAAGCGAATAAAAATAACTTGGAAGTAAACTCTCAATTGTCACAAGAAAATACTTTTGAGTAAAAGCGAACTTTTGTTCACCTGATAGGCGAGAGAATACTTTACTCGCGAGTAAACACTTTCGAGCATTTGCTTCTTTTTATTCACTTCACCCGCTGTAAGATAAAACTTTGGTAAACTTTATTTTATATGGGCCAGTCTAGTAACTTTTGACTTCGGTCCGTCACGATTCGCCCATTTACAGCAAGTTAAAATCCAAACCCATGCCGGGACTCGAACCCGGGACCTTCGAGCTGTTGGACTAACGCCTCAGACGGTATGGCTATCCGGCCGGCACCCATTGTAAGAAACAAACTATAGAAAAAATAGTAGTGGCAGATTCAGCACTTCAGTATATGTGAACAGACCATTTATTTTCAGAAGACAAGAGATATTTTACAAATCAATAATTATTTCCGCACAAGGATACAGGAATCTATTGAAATAAACATACACGATCAGAAATTTAACAAGAAAGAAACTGTGTAACTTATGTGAACAGCACACGTCACCATGAAAAAACGATGTCATAATATTTCACTTGGTTCGATCAAGTTTCATCATACGATCAACATAAAATTACGTGACGAGGACCAAATTCTAAACTTACCTTTAATTTACACTCCATTCTCGCTGTTACCGAATCCTAAACAATATGACGATTGTAATCACTACAAGTTTCGCCAATTCATATTGGTTTAATCAAGTGAAGGTAGGGTAAAAATTTACAGAGATCAATGAAGCCGTCCGAAAATTGGTCTTTTGTCCGAGCACTGTGCTAAGGAAATAAAAAAAATGGTAGTTCTGAATAGAAACAAGGTAGATACGAAGTTGTCACAGTGTATTGCGAAATGACCTGATGCTGGAACAAAATGACTTGGATGAATAACTATATATAATTAAATAAATAATTTATTACAAAATATTGTGTTGTTTAATTGCATTCTATATATATTATGCCAAACCACGATTTATTTAACAACTCATATTTCACTTTTTTGAACGGCTTCACTAGGTTTTTACCCCACCTTCACACATGATGAAGCCAATACATGGATTGGCGAAACTTGTAGTGATTACAATATTGTTGTACTTTTCAGTAACAGCGAGGATGGAGCGCCAAGTTGGAGGTAAGTTCACCAGATGAGTTAAAAAACAAAGGTAAAAAAATACATTTAAACTACCATAGGTGGAAGTAACTGTGCAAGGTTAAAGGAAAACCGAGCCATAACCGAAACTCATTGAGTTCGCAGTTTTCCTTGAGCCTCGGCCATAGTTATCACAACAGTCTCTAGCTGGGAATCAACTCTATAGTGTATTAAGGTTGGGTATGTTTTATTTCTTTTCCTTTCTTTATTTAACCATTACTTTCCTGCCTTTGTACTATATTTTTCACAATTTTTCTAGACGTTCATTCCTCTTAGAAAATGTAGTTAGATAGAACCTACGAAATGTCGAGGCATTAGGGTTTCTTTGTTAAAACATGGATATGCTACACCACGAATGTCACGTGACGTAAGAAATTTGGGTTCAGAGAAGCGTGGAACTAGCTCAAAACTCGATTTATTCATGTTTTTTGAATAATAATTACATACCTTTATAACATTTATAAGTTTCTCTTTGTCACCCCATGTACCTTGGCATTTTATTTATTTCATACCTATCAAATGATTCGTTATTGTATGTACAATAACTTTAAAGGTAGTTTAAGTTTTAATTGATTTCGCGCGATATGTACATGTTTCATACTTGCATCCCTTAGCACAACGAGAACGAGATTGTGGTTACTTTATTAAATTTAAATTTCTCCTTTCATATACAGGAAAAAGGAACTACCCTACAGCAGAAATCTTTGAACTTAATATGTCCCCCACAAGATTTCTGATTGTTTTCCACCATGGACGGTCGACTTTCCTATAATTTATACAACTCCAATAAACTTAGTAATTGAACTTACAAAGACTTTCAAATAAGTAATAAAAGATTGAAAAATGTTGGAGATGCACAGAAAATCGGTCGCCATTCTAGCATATTATTTCTACGAATTGCCGTTCAGGTATTTTATCAATGAAGCACAGAATCTGGTAGTGTTGCCTGGTCGCTTAATTGGTAGAATACGAGACCAGCACGCGAGAAAAGGGGAGGTAAATTCCATATTAGAATTGCGACCAAGTTTTCTAAAAAAATTTCTAACTTGTATCCACTGATAAGATATTCATGCAACAGGAACCACCATCATCTAAGTTGCAAAAACGTACAAACAATTTGGTCAATGCGGAAACCGAATGCTGACTCCAGCTGCCAGTACTCTACCAGCGCCAAGAACACCCTCTTCCGCATATTGTGCCTTAGCTCAACCACCTTGAATACCTACTGCTGTCGGAAGTCAAGGAATTTCATTACCACGAGCGTCTCGCGATCGGAATTTGTGAACTGGATGTATAAAGAAATACAACTGAACCTAACCCATGGCTATTAATCTAACCTCATCTACGAATAAAAGCATATATTAATAATAAATATGAATATATAGAAATGCGTTTTCATAGAAAGAAACAAAATTTTTAAAATATCTTGAACCCGCCGGAACTCGAACCTGGAACACAACAAACCGACGCTCTACCCATACACAGCACGGATTATGTAACAAGCCAGCAGTCGCGCGTGGATGATGGCGGCCTCCCTGCAAAGTCCGAGCGCGAGACCCTACTACATTGCCAGCAAATATTTTAAATACGTAACTTTCTCTGCAAACTATGTAGTACAAAAGAATTTGATGTTGATTTCCTTTACACAAAGACCTTGTATATGGTAATGTGCTGAACAGCAATAAATTTTCCTGAACATTTTTCAAAATATTAACATACACAAGATAATAAAAGGTAACATATAGAAATAAAACATAAAATAATAATAATAAAAGTAAGTTACCTCGTCAGATTTT
Organism: Lepisma saccharinum; assembly: GCA_022664845.1. Taxonomy (NCBI): domain Eukaryota; kingdom Metazoa; phylum Arthropoda; class Insecta; order Zygentoma; family Lepismatidae; genus Lepisma; species Lepisma saccharinum. Next base: position 18,268 of record JAGDQP010011715.1, read on the forward strand.
GCTTCTACTTCTTCTTGGACATGAATAGTGCATTCTTCAGCAGGATTTTCTACAATTGGCGGCTGTATTTCAACTGGACTTTGTATTTCATCTTCCATTTCACCATCAGATAATTCTATGGAACGTGTTCTCATCAGAAATCTACCTCTCTTCTCATCTAACGACGTTGTAATACTGCTACAATGAGATTCAATTGAAATTTTTGGTATAATCAACTTAGGTAGCATGTCACATTGAACTTTCACATCAGAATCCGCTGCTGGCGTATTTGTATCATCTTTGTTATTCTTTAACTCGTTTCCATTGACATTTTCTACTATAGCACCATTATCAATAGGAAGACTATCTTCACTATCCCACTCACTGTCTGAACTAGAAGTCATTTCAATTTCCACTGGCAATTTCTTCTTCTCGATATTATCAGTTTCAATGTGATTCTGGATAGGTTGAGTACTTTCTTCGTTCTCGGAGTTATCATCTTTATCTGCTGTATTACTACTGAGACTCCAATCTTCATGAATTGTTTTCAGTTCGGTACCTTCGAACTTCGTCGTCGTGCTATGTTCGTACGCACTATTATTGCTAATTCCTAATTTCTTTTCAGGAAGATATGATATTGCACTGTCCCCAGTTTCATTCGTCTGAAGCAACTGATTAGCAGGTATTTTAAGGAAACTTTTACCACCTGTCAAATTATCATTGTAACTTTCACTACTTTTCTCTTTACTGGCGATATCCGGATCTGAAACGGAGGGCAATGTAAATTTTCCCTTTTGCAGAGGAGGAGAAGGAAAGGGTGAGTTCTGAAACAAAAATAAAAACAGCTAATTAAAAGTCAATGTAGTATACATTAAATATAATAAACACAGTATTGGGTCATCCCATAAATACTGTCGTTTTTATTAAATAAACAGTCTGCTCCCACCTTTGAAAATTTTTTGAATCCCTGATTTAAAAAAAATACACGATTTTTTTTTTTAATCGAAACTTATGAAGGTTTATTTTCTTTCTCTTTTTGAGATTTCAAAGGTTTTCTTCCGCAAGATAGTGTTAGTAAGCTGCTGGCGCAAAGTCTGTGAATATTTCCGTATCCGAATTCCTGCAGCTTAGAACAGGTCAATTTGTATGTGTGTGGTTTCGCATTCTCTTGGAGGAAAACACCAACTTAAAAATTAACATTTTACGTACAACTGCAAACCATTGAAATAGAAGTAGCAGCTGTTGGCAATAGTTTCTGCTCTTACGGTTCGGGTCGGTTGCAGCAGCTCATAACGGATTATGCCTTACATATCCCACCGAACACACAACAAAATCTTGTGGGGGTGAAGTCGTGCCTTTATCACAGATGCAAGTATATTCTCTTTAACGAGCCACTGACGTTTGCGCTTGATGAGATGTTCAAGGATCCATTTCTCATCTCCCGTAACCATTTTGTCCAAAATAAATTTCCCTTTTCACGATCGACCAGGGAAATACAAATGTCCTAATAATGTTGCAGGTTTTGCTGAGTAAGCTCACGCAGAGTTTGACACGTAACTCAAGTCAAGTAGATGCCTGTAAACTGCTGGAATGAGATTTATGAACAATTGTAGTTAATTCACCGCCCGTTGTCTGAAGATTCGCTGCAACAGCAGCTCTCAACGCATCGTTATCCAGATCAATAGCTTCCTTGGCAAGGTATATAGGAGAAGCTGAAATTGCCCGAAGTGAATTTCTAGAATTATTTTCGGCAACTACGGACTTCCAGAGTACAATAACCATATTCAGAATTCATGTTTCGTGCAACTACAATCAACCGTATATCTTTGACGTTTAACAGCCCGCAAAACTGTTGCTCATTGCGTCTAGGTACATACAGAGCACTGTAAGCAATACGTCTTATAACGACCGTGATGTAGTACACAGTCCAGTTGTCTGATTGTGCTGTTCTCTCGGGTGTGAAGGAAACGACATTAGTTGTGGAATGACCAGATACTTTATAAACATTCACAGCAAGATCTAACAATGAATCGACTTTGTATGTATTTATGGCTTTAGGCATCTTTGGCTCAGGCCGATATAGGCAAGAAAAGAGGATGTTAGAAAAAAGTCAACCAGGACCAATCTTGAAGGTACCATCCAGGCATTGCCTGTTGAAACTGAGGAAAAACTCAATCAGGATAGGCGGCCGCATGGATCGTTCGCAGGACCTTCCGACTACTAACCCAACACTACACCAACTGAGCTACGGTCACTCGGTGGGAAGATTCTACTCTTGACAACACAGCTAATCAATGAAACCTTCGGCTAAAGTCAATTCGAAACGACGATGAAGTCCTGTAAATGATTTTATTATTTCCATCAATGTGGAAATGCAAACAAATTATTAAGCGCAGTGTTTACACATTTGAATTTCCAAAACATGCTAAATCGGAAAATTTCCGATTTTGAGATGAATATAATTTTTTATTGTGTGAAACCTTCCGCATTAGTTTATACAATTATTCTCTGTCGAAGCGCACAAATTCCTACGCTAAATGGTGTTGCAAATATGACTTTTATGTATGGTCTTAAAGACAAAGATGGTGTTTTTGCTCTTCCTCTAAAGTTTTACCAAACGAACTTAGCATGTTTTGGAAAATTCTGTGTACTTCGGTAATCAATCAAACAACCAATCTAACTCATCGTAAATGTATATTTGTTGTTATTATCAGCCTCATTGATCGGAGCATGGACATTTATTGAAACCATGTTGTCGAATACGTATCGTAACGTAGGATAGTATTGCGTTAACGAATGCTATATTCTGAACTGTCGGAAGGATACTGTTCTTAAGGAGGAATGCAGTTCCAAAAATTGTGTGACTGAGTTCCCTCGTAGTGGAATGTGAATTTGCCCTGTTGTATGCCATCTTAACCGTCCCACCGGACTTATTATATCGCTAACATGTTCATCTCGTAGTTCTCTATCTCTGTCTTGATTAAAGGGCGTCTCTCTTGCATAAGGTTCGTACATTTCACTTCTTATTCTGAGGTCTTCCTTAATCCTGTTCTTGGAGCCCGGATAATCAAATGGGGAACTAGTTTATCTTCGGAATATTGTACTCCGGAAGAACCCATACAACCAACATTTTTTTTCATTTCTTAGCATGATTTAGCGGTGTAGAGTTCAGTTCTACGACCTCGCAGTAAAGGCAGGCATCCAAGATGTCTCTAAATCTTCCCGATGTTTTTCATCTTCAGGTGACAATGGTGAAGCTGCTTCCCTTCGTCAAATTTTTCTTCGGGGTTATCTTCCCTTAGTCATCGTAGATAACTTTAGTAACAACAAAGCAGCAGTACTGGTTCCGGTCCTGCCCAGAATATTTCCGATATCCACCGTATCGGTCGGCAATATCCTACCCGCCCCCGTGGAAGGCACCTGATGGGAGGTTTGCACATCATAACACAGATATGAAATTCGCTTCCCGGTCACTGTAGCGACCTATATTTCTATGCAATTTTACCACATGTTACCACAAACCGAGTGGTCGTAGCTCAGGTGGTAAAGCGTTGGCTTCAAATTTCTAAACTCGTGGCTTCGTGCCTAGAGACTGACCATCCAAACTGAGATTTTCTCTGGCTTCCATCAGACAAATGCTGGGTTGCTACCTTGACTGAGGACATGGCCGATTTCTGCCCAAATCATTCCCTTTGCTGCTGTTGTACTGTTTCCAATGTAAAATGGTCTCTGAGTTGGTTATTTAGTTGATTAAATAAATAAATAAAAAGGATCAGTTCTTAAAGAAGAGGTAAGTATTTATGTTTAGGATGAGAAGTTTACACAACGAGCATTATTAGACCAATGTTAACTACGATTTGCAGTTCATTAATACATAAGATAAATTAGAACTTATCCACAGGTAAAACTCACCTCATCCATACTCTCAGCTATATCATTGTTTAGATTTGACTCATAGCTTCGTGGAGGTTTGGCAGGAGGAAGACCATCGGGTAAAGTTAATGTTTTAACTTCTTCCAAACTTATAGCACTATCTCCAAGGTGATCATCACACGAGCCTTTGAAATCTGTACTAGCCTCATCATCAGAATTGTGAAGGAAATTCTTCAACCTAGCTCCAATATTTGTCTGAAATGAGAATGCAATAAAGACACTGAGTATCAGTAACACAATGTAACAGAAATATGCTTGTATATTTCAGTGGTAACAGGAATTACCCGTATTTACGGCATATTAGGTTCCAGACTTAGTTCGAATCAATGAGCATTTCATTTGACTATGCATGTGCTACATTGCAATCGTCATATATCAGCCCATAAGAGAGTTGAATGGAAAGGAATGGCAATATTTACACCACTCATTCTGAATGAGAGTACCGCGAATCGTAAGAGATAAGCCACTCTACTCTGATCAAACATCACCACAAGGCAAAATTCTAACATTAACAGCTGTCGCAGCTTTATTGATAATATCAATTATTTGCAAACAAAAGAAATTAAGAAACTGTTTTCTTTTATACTTACAACTTATTATGGTTACGATACAAATGGGATGCCACGTTATGTTAGACACAAGAGGGAAGCCGCGAAACAAAAAAGATTGAGAATCACTGATTTATTTACACTATGCCTGAATATTTCAATTCAAATTTGAAAATGCTATTGGATTTACATACTTTAGTTCTTGTGATATCTTGTTAAAATTGTTCGTCAATACTATTATCTGCATTTTCTCAATCACGGTCAAGCTCATACATGTATCGTATAACCGTACGATAGAGCGATGATTCAATACTAATTGAATCTGTAAGTTCTTATCAATAGTCTTTTGCGCTGCGATCAAGTGCAGTGTCAGTTTTTAACTAGTAACGTTGTTCTAACCTTTAGATCCATTTAACATAAGAGCCTTAATTTACTTACCTCATAGTTCCATATTTCTTTAAACACTATCACATAAATGATGAGCTACCTAAGTGGTTTTCAAACTGTGATCCACACACCTCCAAGGGTTTTGTGGAGTCCATATTTAAATAATATTTTATGCCCTTTTCTCAAGTATTTACTTTTATTCCTGAACAGTAAATTATCTTTATTAACAATATTTTCAGATTTTCTTCACTAACTGATTAATTCAATTTTTCTTTAGTTAGCCTCACGTAAAATAATTAAATCGTCCCACGCGGATGATGCCTTTGATGGATGAGTCGTATCGCTCATCACCTCGCAATCAAGGGATCCCGCGTTTTATCCCCAGTGTGGACACAAGTGGTTCGGAATAAATTTAAAATTGGAGGTCTTCCTTAGGACATAGCTTCCAGCCGATGGAACTCAATGGCAAACCACCATCGGTTCATCTTGCTCGGGGATCTTGGTATCATAAATCTGCCTCGGTGCAAAACAACCATCATCACAATACACTTACAATAATGTTTGTGTGAGTACTTTTGTGTATTTTATTCCACCACGTGTGGCAGAGTAAAGCAGGGAATAACGATGAATTATCATTCGTTTTGGGGGTCCGCAGTTTGCAAAGTTAGGAACCACTGCCTTACACCACGAATCTTCACTCGACTCTCGTATTATCAAGACACACCGGTATAACAGAAGCTATAAACAACTCAATTCACGTGTGTGTAAAGTGATGCAGAGACAAGTGCGTTTAAAAACAAGAAAACAACACTAGGTGAAAATCCCGTTGGCAGCGGTAGTGTCATGTCGTTAAGTTTCTGTAACGGTGAAGCAAGCGTCTGATGTTGGAATATGTTGAGAATCGAAAAATGTTTGTTAGAATTGATAGTAGTGATCAAATATGAGTAATCTGTGATTCCTTAGCAACGCATAATATTGTTTAGTTAGCAACAAGAATATTGACCGATATTGATTCGGTTTCTAAGCCGACTTGACCAAAGAAACATACTAGGATATATTAAATTATTGTATGTTTTCAGAACAGGAATAATCGAAGATTAGAATTATTCCTGTCATATGAACGTTCGCTGTAAATATGGTCGCAGAGCATCTAGGAATTGTGGAATTATTGTTTATTCTTTGGGAAAACTACAAAAAGATATGAATAATGATATGTCCATGGGCGAAGGAAACGAAAGGAAAGGTTATTCTCAGTTACTCTAATAAGTGGAAAGAATGTTGAAAACAACTTGAATCAACTGTTCGTATAAGCGAATGATGTAAATTTAATAGGGGAAGATATAGATGAACTATCAAGTAACAATGATGTCTCAGCAGAAGCGTGCGATGAGGTAAGTCTACAGGTGAACGAAAAGAAAAGAAAACACATGACAACTATCCGAAACACAGAGGATGAAGGTAATAGATACATCACAATTAACAACTGGATCATAGAGAAAGTAAACAAATTTAAATACCTGGGAGCATATGTAACAAAGCAAAAACGAGGTCACAGAAGAAATAAAAAGTCGCTTAGCATCGGACAACGATGTTTCTACTCAGTCCACAAACTCCTAGCCTTGCGATTAATATCAAGAAAGTGAAAATATACAGAATTATTATTCTGCCGGTAATACTTCACGGATGCAAAAGTTTGAGTACGACCGTAGCAGATGAGTATAAATTACGAGTGTTTGAAAATATGGTTTTGAGCCGAAACGGGACGAGACGACTGGGGAATGGAGGGGACTGCTTAATGAAAAACTTCACGGACTTTACGACTCACCCGATGTTGTAAGAATAATGAAATCGCGACGACTAAGGTGGGCAGGGTATGTAGCTCGGATGGGAAAAAAAGGAAAATTATATTCCATCGTGGTTGGTAAGTCGGAGGGAAAGAGACCGTTGGGAAGACTGAGACGACGTTGGGGAGAAAAATATTAGAACGGAACTTCGAGAAGTAGGTATTTGTGATGAAAACTGGCTTGATCTTGCTCCAGGATAAGATCCTATGGAGAACATTTGTTACTGCAGCGATTAACTTGCGAGCTCCGTAAGCCATAAAGTAAGTAAGTAAGAATAAACACAAATGCTTCCAGAACCGTTAAAAGGATGCACGCAATATAGAACAGTTAGTATCATCAAGAAAAGACTAACAGTGAGAATGCTTAAGCAGTATGAAACAAGATTTAATATTTTCTAACTATCTAGAGTAAGAACGATTTGCCACGAATTTTACATAGACGAACTTCGTCATCTAGTAAGAATTCTGGAGAGGATTAATCTACACATTATCAATTGTCTTTCTGTAAGTTTTGTACTTTTCTGTGCTGCTTCTTTCAAGGTCGTCTGCAAATACTTACTACATGCAAGAACAATAAATATTCATAACTGGGACAAGTTATAAGCTTAAATTTAACCATTGCGTGGTTCGATCGCAGAATTATTTTATGCAAATACATTTTCTCTACTCACCTTACTCTTTGCACTGTTGTCTGAAGGACTATCATTCCACGTGTCGCTTGCATATTCCTCTTCTTTATCGGTTTCAGACATTCCTTCATCGGGCTGCACCTACAGAGAACGTAACGAAATAAAATTGTAATATACTGCCGATCTAACTACATCAGGAATTTGTGACAGCTTTTCAAATTTATGAATAGCAAAAGCTTGATATCCCAGTTAAATAATATCTATATACACCCTGAGTAGCAAGAATTCATGAGACAAGAAGCATCACACGTGATGCTGTATTCTTTCGTAAATGATAAATGATAAAATGAATTTTATGGGCGGTAACAGCACTATGGCTTACGCCCGTCCCGATACGGGGAAGCCCCTTATCTTTGTCACGTCTAAAAATGGCTGTTAATTAAAAAAATAAAATAATATAAAAGATGAAGATGTAAAAGGTCTTCACAATCCGAATAAAAACCAAGCCTGTAAACGGGGCTTTACAAATAAAACAAAACTACACTATAAAACTTAATGGAAGCCTGTAAATGGGACTTCACAAGATAAAACAAAACTACACTATAAAACATAACAGCAATGGAGCATAATCATAAAAAATAAACGGTAATCATAAAAGTCTCTGCGAAAACAAGTAAAATATTACCGTTTAGGTTTATACCTAAGTTTCCCTTTCCTGCCCACGAGATTAAAATCAATATCCATTAAGTGGTCCTGAATCATGTCTGAAGCCAAAGATGAACTTGGTTCATCGACAGTATGTGCAAACTCGTCCTGAGCTAACTGAGCAGACAGAACGTTCGTCAGAGTCTTTATGCTTGTAGTGAGAGGCGAAGTTCGAACTAACTTCGAGACTTTATATGGACTATAAGTAGTCTTAGCCCGTGGAGTTCTAGAGCTCTGCACAGGTGTTTTTTGGCCCTGACTCTGCGTCGGCATATGGAGAGGAGCCTCCGATTCTTTGGGCGGCTTCGGAGGGTCGTCATGCACATCAGACACTGTCTGGGTTGATACATTAACTGTCTGCGTACCAACCGAGACAGTTTTAACTGCTAGTCTGGCTACAACATGTGAAAACGCACCAGAGGGAAGGGTGCGCTGAGAATCACGTAATCGACGTTTAGCATCACCAGCGGATATTTTCTCTAAGACCATCAGCTCTCGAATTCGTTTTTCCTCCTGAAATATAGGACAGTCCCGCGACCAGGCCGTGTGTTCACCCTTGCAATTGACACACTGAGGTTTCAGTGATGTGCAAGGATCCTCACCATGGCTACTGGTTCCGCAAATTGCACAAACAGCAGAGGTCGCCTTACACGACGTGCTGGTGTGTCCATAGTGCTGACATTTAAAACAGCGGAGCGGACTGGGTATATATGGACGGACAGGCAAGCAGTAGAAGGCTGCCTTCACGTCCTTAGGAAGCTGTGGCATGGCAAACGTCAAAATTAGCGAGCGCGTGGGTTGCAGCTCGCCACTCTTACGAGTTTTAATCCGCCTAACGTTGACTACACCTTGGCTGGCCAGTTCATTCTTAATCTCCTCTTCAGGGACATCCTGCAAGTCCCAACAAGATATTACGCCCTGGCAAAAGTTCAGTTGACGGTGTGGTTCAACTTGAACTGCGAATGGTCCGAGGGTTTTCAGCTTTAGGAGATTAGTAGACTGTTTATTATTGGATGTCTCTACAAGCAAAGTGCCGTTGCGAAGCTTTTTAACATGCTTAAGTTCACCTGCAACGTGATTCAGTTGTTTTTGTATTACGAAAGGGGATAACCCCTTCAAACCACTTGGATTTTCTGTTTCACTCATTACTTTAATCACAAGATATCGTGTAATAGACGGTACGATACTTGTCTGTTCCTCTACTGTGATTTTATCTTCTTTGTCACTGCTTGATGCATTAGCTGGATGCGCCTTCTTACTAACATCAGTGACGTTCTCTTCGCTCTCTCTCTTCTGTCTCTTTCGTTCTTTCTGCGAAGGCGACTTATTAGGATGTGGTGGAGCCATGATGAATGAAAGCCGTAAATGCCCACACTTCTCCGTCTTCGTTCTGAGGAGCCAACGAGGCTGCCGGGTACTACCCTCATCACCCTTGTCAGCAAGCTGGAAATCGAGGCGAAGTCCAATGACTTGGCGTCGAAATCACTTGTACTCCCGACTGATGGATACTTGGGACACCCACTCCCCCGAGTGTTGGCGAGACCAAAGGTCCGAAGAGCTCCCCAATGGCGCACTTCCCAGTCCTAACGAGCTAGACCATCCAAGAATCTGCTGTCAAGAACTAGGCGCTATCCAATGGTTCCGCCCCCTTTCCCCTGGGCCCAGGGGCCATCGTCAATGCAAATACATCCTGTCACATCCTTGGTCTTTGCGCGGAGGAGCAACTCACAGCACAAGAGGAGATGAAATAATGAGTCATCAATGGATGAAAAATGGGGTGAATGTAAATGAAATCCTCTCGGCTGGTCCTCCTTTCAGGCAGCGTAGATGGTTAGCTGCGAGGGCTGATTGCAGCCAGCAAAAGCCAGCTGGACGATGGGGTCGCCAATTCCCTACGCCGTATACGAGCAGCGATGGGCTGCTGCTCGGGCTATGTGATGATGCATCACGTTGCGGCCCGTAGGCCTGCGATGAGGTCGCCAATCCCCTACGCTAGTGGGAAGTAAAAATTCTCAATAGAGAAGCACTTTGGCCCTGCTATTGGACTTCCCATAGGCAGCAACGATGTTAGCAGCTGCCAGGGCTGATTGCAGCCAGAAAAACTGACTGGGCGATGGGGGCGCCACTTCCCGACGCCGGGTGTATGCTTTCGTCCCCCCACGTTGATGGCATACATTACTACATAACGGCGCTGTTGCTAGCCCGGTGATTGCACAGAGGGTGTTTAATATTCAATAAAGCGAAGCAAGCCTTTGTGAGAGGAAAAGTAGTGGGGTCCAATCCATGAGTCACCTAATCTCCTAATCTGCGCGCCGATCGCGGCAGTCGTGTGGTCTGAGGCGACCGACTACCGTCTCCAAAGTTCTGTGTTCGAATCCCGGCTGAAGTATAGATGTTAGTGGATTTTAGAAACTAAAAAAACTAATGGAATGGAGACGTGCCGAAGTCATTAGTTACAAAAAAATGGCCCAAAATGACAACGTTCACTTCTTTTCATCTAATCAGCTGTGTGATGTAAACATTGTACTATTTCCACTCTTCACAGTGTCAAGAGAATATCAAGCATACGCCCTAACTGGTATAACAGCTCATCACAGATAGAGCAATGAATGGAGGGCAACAGTCTATGAATGTGGCTGTTAATTGGGCTGGATTGTCATTAATGTCCTAAACGAGCTGGTGAGCTTCTAAGAATGGAACATTCAGTTCTTAGTACAGTGGGCTCCGAATCACTCCGTTCAAGAGACCTCGAAAAAAAAAAAAAAAAAAAAATGAACTCGTGACCACGCGCACAGAAAGTACACCACGAAGTCACGTGGTCGTTGATATCTGTCCCCACTACCCGCAGAGATGGTACGAAGTTTCGACAGCAATTCAGTGTTCAATAACTGCCATGAGGTATGGAAACCGGTGACACGCCTAAATGACACTGCTAACAAGAAGATACACAATCTTTGTCTTGGCTACCCACAAAACCACTGACACTGGACCTTGGAGATTTAGCAGCGGATTGATTGCCTTGTCAGATAAGTCTAGTTTGCAGTGTAGATATGTCAACGAGGAACTGTTCAGGTCACTGGATCAAAGCAACAGGATAGGATGTGTTGAAGTGGCACACGTATAGTATTTATTACGAATAGAGACGTCGATGACTGAACTAAGCTATGCATCTTTCCTCAGTATTCATACCACATGCAACCACAAGGAGACAGATTTGCCCATGGTTGTACAGACATGTTTGAAGAGCATTCCTCTGGCTTCACCTGGATCGTCTGACACGTCAACGTCCAATATGAATCATGTGAAGCACATATAGGCTGCTGTGGAACGATTCGTTCGAGCTAAGATTCTGCACCTAAAACTGGGAGGTAATTATGAGCTACCATGCAGACTGCTTACGCAGGAATCCACGTAAAGGGTAACTGTCAAGTAGTATGCTCCATGCTTTGTGTAATCGTTCTTATCCGGGATCGATGCAGTTTATTAAATGGATATATCCCTAATTTCTGTTCATTTAGTCACCTGGTCTTGTATTTCACAAGAAGTCAGAAATAACTAAATGTTAACAGATAAATTTAAAGGGAAAACGAACAACCGTTGAACGATCTCGAAAAAGAACGATTTTACAACACTAAAATCACAAAATATATAGTTTTAACATAGTACGAGCTTCCTACTTTGAATCGTTTTATAACGGAATTGATATTCCCTTTCATAGCTTCAAATCTTCTATTTTATTTTGATTACACCTAATTTTACTTTCGAATTTTTTTTACAAATGTTGACATTTTCAGATAATTTCCAACCTCCATAAACCTCGTAGATACACAGACGAAATGAATATTAAGTTTTCACGATACTACTTTATGCATCAACAATGGTTCTTATCAATTGATTTGTGAATTCTGAAGTTCTGTGAATTACATAAACCCCTACAACTTCGTACTATTTCGGGATATTTTATGATGACGACGGAACGGTATTATTTACAGTCATTCATCAAGTTCATGCGTTATGAATTGTATGTAAAAGGATCAATAAGGCTCTATGTGGTCATTTTGATTGAAGATGAAAGCCATTTACATACATGATAGAAGCAGTAGAGTAAGCTGAGAAACAACCTTTCCGTTCATCAACAAGTTTAATTCATCAAGATTTACTTATGTGATTACATAGGACCATGATATAATCAATTCTGCAAATAGTGTTTCTTCTTCCTACTGGCAAACTTGTTCTAATAATCAACTCTAAAATTCTACATATTACCAAGTATTCAATCATGATATTTACTGTAAGGATCAAACGGATACAAATACCATATACTTGTATTTGGATACATAACATTTAATTTATATACATAATTGTGCACTGGTGAAAATCAAATAATTTGTCTAAACTGAATTACATTGGTACGAGATAACCTAGAAACTATGTCTAGTGGCATAGTTTGCTATTTCGGATCAGCTTTGAATAGGCGGAGCAGGTTCAAAACTTGTTCACACCAACCATTCTGAGGTTTACCAAATTTACGCTGGTTTCATTACGCGAATGCTGTGAAGATATATAAAATATAAGAACTGGCCCTCCCTTACAGACCACGAAAATCAGGAGGAGCAGAGGAGGAAAAAATTAGGGACCGAAGAACTTCTTTCAAGGTCAAACAGAAGCAGGTATAGCCAATTGAATCAATGTGCTAACTGATAGTGAGAACGACAGGTTATCTGTCAGTCAAGCAGAAGCTGAAGAAATCCATGAAAACTAAATCTGAAACTACTAAAGGTAGTTTCACTGAACGATCAATTTACGTTCCACCGAAATTCTTATTGTTTAGTAGAAACAACTACGAAATATTCAAGGAGAAAATCCGTTTTCGTATTCATTCTTCATCCTTCTCTTATTTATCCATTACATTTTACAGGATGGATAGGCAATTATGGCGTAAGCCTGTTAAGAGTCTGACAGATGACGTCCATCGGCGAGCACTCTTTCTGAGCAGGGATGGACAGGGCTTCAGTAGATGTATAATCCCGGTAATTGTTGTTAACAGGACTTCAACCTATCAGATTCCCAAGTATCTATGCAAAGCCCGTTACACCACAAAGGCTAGGTGTTCCTTCATTTAGCTATTCTGCTTCATATCTTTAATTTCGGTGTGACACCAAGGACATTTTCGGCACTAAAATGTTATACAACGCATATGATATCAATCGACTAAGAACATAACTGAACATGTAAATAGTAGAAAACAACGTAACGTTTTGTAGACTGTAGGTTCTTCTGGCGTCTATTATCTCTCCATGATTCTCGGGTAATATACCAGATGAAATGTGAGCTTTGCTTCAAGCTTTCAACGTTAGTCAGCAGGAAGATGACCCAACAATCTTGGATAAAACTTAACGTTTTCTTATAAATTAAATTCAAAATATACCTTGTTTTTAAATGTTAAATGTTTGCTTACGATGCTAATAAAATCAAAACAAGCTTGCACTCAGTGGTCTAACACAAAGTTCCCTCAAGAACATTGATAAACTCAGCTCCCGTATTATTAAGGAGAAGGTTACTGCTACAAACCAGCAGTGGGATGGTATCTTGAATTATACACATGTGAGCTACTTCCACCTTCCCTCCCACGTATACAGACTAGAGTTATGCATAAAGAAGAGCTGTATTCTAAGATATTGCAAAGTAACAAATATAAAGTTTACAAAAGAAGCTAAGAAATAAGTTTGTAATATAAACTTGGGTAATCCCTATCTAATGAACCACCCGACTAATGAAGAAAATATTCGAGGTGATACGTCAAATTTTACAGGCGTATGTCTAGCACATAAATTTTGAAAGAAATGGTGTAATGTCACCAGGTTGATTGACAACTGCTGTATCAATAAAGTCGCTGATTTCAAATTTGAAGTTAGTTTTTCTCTACGTGCCGTTATCGATGCCTGACCTGCATTACATGACAATGTACTAAAGTGCGTATACTACAAACATACCATAAAGGAAGTTTGTAGCAGTAAGCAGAACATTACTGTGGGTAACGGAAGTAAAGGTTAAGAAAATAATGAAAATACGACTAGGATATGTATAATTTCACGAAAGAACATAAATACGAATATACCGTAAATAATACGATTGAAACGTCACCACATTAAATACGGCCGGATAAGCTAATGGTCCTGGACCCGACCATTTAAGCTGTAGCTTGCGATAAAGAGAAAAACAAACGTAATAAAATGAATAGTTCCGCATTATGTAATGGAGTCGCTACACAGAATATTGCAGCTATTTTCCATACCTCTTTGTCTTCAGCTTGGATGGAAGTAGTTGATCTTCCCCGTATTAAACCAGACGTTTCAATCGTTTCAACGTCCACTGCTCTCTCATTAAATTGATTTCCATCGTCACCAGTTTCCGGTTTTAGCAGAGATGCAATATCATTATGCTTGCCTTGTATTGCATAGTCTTCAGCACGCCAACCTAAAATCAAACCCACATACATTTAATTCTACACATATAATCCAAAAACAGTTAATTTTATTATTACCGAACCTAATGTCAGGTGCTAGGTTTGTATTTCGAATTAACTTGTGGTGTCTGTAAACACGTGAAACAAAACATCTTATCAACCCAAAAGTTTTCTACAAAATGGAATAAATACACTGGTGGAAATGCACTGAAGAACACCAAGAAGGAATTCAGTAGCTATTCCAAAGTTTCTACACACGAGAAAGGTGCTGGTAGGTGGTAATGATCATAAATATGGAGCCGGAGGGACATCTACAATAGGGTGAGGTGAAACGTCTCGTTCGAGCTATCGATTCTGCACCTGTAATGGGATGTAATGATGAGCTACCATGCACCCTGCTACGCAGTCATACACGTAAAGGGTTACTGTCAAGTAGTAGGAACCATGCTTCGTGTAATTTCTCTTATCCGAAATCGATATAGTGAAAGATTTAGGTTCAAGTTCCAGTCACGGTAGCGTCCAATTTTTCTGCGCATTTGTTCAAATTAAAGTTGGCCAGGCGCTAGTTTGAATGTACCATCCCAGCATTTCCCGGGTGTAACTGAAAAAAAAACTCAGTGGGGATAGGCAGCAGCTAGGTTCGTTACCAAGAACTTCCAACTGTTAAACCAACACTCAACCAACTAAGCTACGGCGGTTCATAAACCTGCAGATGTTCTGAATATTTCCATAATGGCGACCTCGGAGTTAGTATTTTGATAGTTATATGGACTCAGATCAGAGCAAGTAAGGAGGCTATGGTATAACAGGAATCGTCTTTCTGGACCCCAAAACTTCATCTACAAATGTGAATGATGAGCCTTTTCTGAACGACTGGATACGGTTTGAGCCAAAGATACCTACATGCCATACATACAATTAGATTCAATGGACGACCGATCACTGCAAGAAATGAAGAAAACATGACAAAACTGAGGACTATTTATCACAATTGATGGACGTTTCAGACATTTTGAGAGATGGAGTACACTCTCTACAGTCGCAAACCTTTGAACGTTTTTGGCTAAAAGAGTAATGAGTACCACAAGCCTCCTTATTTCCCTGATGTGACTACATATGGCTATTCCCTCTTTCGACAATAAGCCCAACTCCGTGGTCGCCTTTTTGGAACTGCTAATAACATCCAGCATAACGTGACGAACAAATTGAAAGCACTTTTCAGGCTGACCTCGTATATTAAATGTTTAGATTATCTAAGCCTTTGATTGTAACTGACCGTCCTGACTGAGAGTTTTCTGCCTACAACAGAGATCCTCATTCCTATTTCTCCCTGGGCCGCGGTGGCTTAATGGTATAACGCTCACCTCTGGTGTTAAGGGTCGTTGGTTCGATCTCTGCTGATGCCTTGTGGCGGACAAACACCGAGTGCGTGGGTTTTCTCGGGGTACTCCCATTTCCTTCCAGTTTCTTCATTTCATCATTATCCATCCAGCCTGAGCCAAAGTTGCCGGCTTTTCAAATTAAATTCAAATTCCCATTTCTCCTGAAAGCTGTGTTCTCAGAGAGACTCCATTTATATGCGTTAAGCTAGTTTAAACCTCAAAACCAACGTAACAGAGAACTATTCGCTGAAATAAAAAGAACATAATCCTTAAATTTATTTGTTAGAATCTCATAGTAGTTTCACGAAGAAAAAACATTATAAAGAAATAAACAGTATCATGGCTACTATTTTGCGTTTTATACGCGGAATGAAATAAAAATATTAAAGGTTCAAACGACAAATAAAGACTCTAAAACTGGGTTTTCTGTGTATTGCTTCAAAAACGCATAATGAAGGCAAAACAACGCTATAATGGCTGCCATTTTTGTTTTTCAATGTAGTCACCAGAGCACATTTCAGAGATCTGAAGCTTTTACGGCTTTTCAGCAAGTTTCAGTGAAGAGCGCTTTAATTTCGTGGCAAAAATTAAATCAACCAAACATTAATCAATGCAAAATTTTAATTACGTTAATTTCACTGCCGATAAAAAAATACTCATCTTGCTTGACATTCATATTACCTTTATTATCCTTTTCCTGTAATCGAGCACCGTATTCTAGGAATAACTGAACTAGGAATAAGTTGCCATCTTTAGCTGCTAACATTAACGGAGTTCTTCCTTGCGAATCAGTAACTCCCACTGAAGTACCATATCTCAAAAGAAGTTCAACGAATTCTTTATGGTCACACACAGTAGCAATGTGAATGGGATATTCCCCAGCCTGAAAAATAAGAATAACTTTTGATACATCCTTGTAAAAATATAAACAGAGCAAATAAATTTTTCATGACACAGACTTGAACCTACACTTAAAATTACTGTTGTTGTAATATGTGAAATAGCAAAGCTACGTAAAGATATGAGTTACTCAGATTTTTAATTATTATTTGATCATACACCAAAGTGTTAAGTCATGGGATACCTACCTAATAACGTGTGAGGCCTCCTCGAGCACGGCGAAGTGTAGCAACTCGACGGGGCATGAACGAGACAAGTCCCTGGTAGTCCGTTGGAGGAATGTGCAGCCACGAAGTGTCGACTGACGTCCACAATTCGGTGGTAGTTGCAGATGGAGGATCCTGGGCGCGAATAGCCCGTTCGATGATTTCCCACATATGCTCCATAGGGTTCGTGTCCGGCAATCTAGGGGGGCCCAGAATGTTCCTCAAACCAGTTGCGCACCATTGCGGCCTGCTGACATGGCGCATTATCATCCTGGAAAATCCCATTGTTGGCAGGGTACAGGAAGTCCATAAAGGGATGGAGATGTTCAGCAAGCAGCTGAAAATGGTACTGACTGATCAATGTCCGGTTCAAGCGGACCAGGTGACCCAAACCATGACACATAAACACGTCCGCCCCACACCATGACGGAGCCACCACCAGCTTTCATACTGTCTTGTTGACAACTTGGGTTAATAGCCTCATGGGGTCTACGTCACACCCGGGCAATACCATACGCGTGTACCAATTGGAAAGGTGACCCATCTGATCATTTTACACGTTGCCAGTCTGCACAATCCACGTGTTCCCAAGCCCATGTGAGTCGCCGACGCCGATGGGTAGCGATTAGTACTGGCACACGTGTCCGTCTTTGGATACGATACTCCATTGAGACCAAATTGCTCTGCATTGACCTCTGAGACACGTTCCTAAGACGATCTGCATTGATTCATGCTGTCAGATCACGCACTGTTGCTTGACTGTTTGCCCGGACGAGTCTGCCCAGACGTCGCCGGTCGCGGTCATTCAGCACCAGTGGCCGGTCATTCGCGGTCATTGTCTCTCATGAGTCGTAATGCCTTCAATACGGTATTCACGGTCCACCCTTGACATTGTGGAGCGAGTAAACTTCAATGTCCGGACGACTTCCGAAATCGCATGCCCCATTCGTCTAGCACCAACATCATCCGGCGCTCAAACGCTGATAATTCCCGTCGGGTTGCCATCTCCACGGTACACGACGTTTCACTGTACTAACAGAAGTCCAACTGACCACACTGCAACTGCTTCGCCCCGTTCGACCGGTTCGTTACTGCACCGTCAGCTAGTTCCCTCTTCCATGACTTTTGGCACTTCTGTGTAATTCCCTGTCGAGGGTTGTTTTGTGATCTGAAGTAAGGTCACTATGAGCAAATCAAACCAATGGCGGTTTGCCACTTTTGTTTCATTTGATGTAAGTCATATCAACGTCCTAAGGAGAGAACTTCCAGTTACAAGTGGATTCCGAACAACTACAGTCAATGATTTCCTACCAAAGATCGAATTGGAGACCGTTTACTACAAGACGGCATTAGTCTGGTGGCCATTGTACCATTATTATCTATTTATTTGATACTAAAGTGATCGTAAAACTAATATTTACATTTATGATTTGACAAGTACATGCTTCAATTTCTCTTCATTCTTTTGAAAGAAAATTTACAATGCAGGTTACAAAGACTAATTAATATCCCACTGTCTATCTTACTCATTCTTTTTCCCGGAAAACTGCTGGGCAAGGGACGTCTTCCCTTCAAATATGTGATGGGCTTAGGCATCTGTCTGTGAGTTAATTTAAAATACATGGATCAAGTTATCTCTAATCATTTCATATCATCAACAGAGATGATTACTATAATAATGAAGAAAAATACTTGACAGACCATATTTAAAAAAAAAAAATCTTTTAAAGACATACTTTTCTTTAACAATTCGTACTCAAAAGTAAAACATAATTTTGTCTATGCATGACTAAAAAGAAAATCATGGGGCTCGCTCTAATATACGGTCACTTTATAAATTCTTGAATGGGCGCGTCCCATGCTTTTCTTATTAGTCATGCATAGACCAAATTATGTTTTACTTTTGAGTACGAATTGTTAAAGAAAAGTATGTCTTTAAAAGTATTTTTATTTTTTTATTTTTTTTTTCGAGTTATTTCGGCGTTCGGATACTTTGTGACCCAAATCCTAAAGTGTTCTGTAAACAATCTAACTCAGCAGCTTTACAGGCTAGTATTTATTTTAGAATAAAGAAGTCCTAAAATACGATATTAAAAAATATATGAAAGTAACATTGGAATATTGTATTGTCACCCGACTTACATCGCTGTGCAAAATTGCATCATTGTATGACGTCGGAAAATGAGTTAAATTAACGTTGCAAGATTTGAAGACACCACGAACCATTGTGAACTAAAGAAAAGAATGTAAAAAGGCAAATACATACGTTTAGTGTGTCTACTCTACCCATTAAATAATGAGATTGTTGTTTTTTCTTTCTTTTTTGTGTGTGTTTTGTTTTTTCCTACAGTCCTCGTCACAAAAGTAACAAATAAATGCAATTGAGCGCTAGAATGTGTTGTAATTTGAAGGCGCAAATTTCTGGGTAACACAGCATTTTCCGTATGGTAGCCATTGACGTAAGAGTGCGTGAACAGAGAGCATCACAAACTGCGTCATGAAGCAAAGATCTGTTATAAAATTTTACTGTAAATCAGGAACAATTGCCATGGAAATGCATCAAGCTCTGAAAAAAAAAAAAGTTTTCGATGTTGACTGAGCGTGCAAAATTTTCCGCAGATGTTAAACGTTTCAGGATGACCAGTGTATGCACGGACAAAGGAAAATGTGGTGAAAGTACGCGAAACTTCTACCCCGCAAATAATCCCAAGGCTGTTCGCTAAACAGTTTACTTTTGTTAAGGATAAGAAAAGTTTAACCTTGAAAAGACATTTGCAAAAAATAAAGACATGTCAGATATTAAGGACATCCAACGTAATATTACCGAGACCGACGCAAGTTCCCGTTTAAATTGACTCCCATAGTGCGTTCGTACAACACATGTAAACGTTGTGTGGATGGTGTGGAGGAATATTATTTTAAATCTGTGTGACAATTTTGTTTCTTGTTTTGATTGATTGAAAGATCAACCGCTGGCCCGCTGACTGCACAAGTGCACATACTTTATGATTGGCTAGTTATATTCATTATTTCTAATGATGGGCCATGACGCTACCATCATCATATATTGACCCTCGTATAGAAAGAAGTTAGCCACGCCTGGTTTAGACCATAGTATATTTTCTTCCGAACACTATCTACATAAAGATGATATAAACTTAGCTCATATAAATGACGTCTCTGACTTTTGGCATTTAACATAATGACGCTACAAAAATTAAGAATTTTCAGTTGTTTAAACAAATTGCATTGTTGTAATATACAATTAGCTGAGCTAACAATCGTCAAGTGTCAATGTATTAACCATGCAACGAAGCATAACAAAAGCTATATTTTATTAACAATCACTGAATCCATGACTACATTTTTTCAATATTCTAAAAATAATTACACTCACATACAGACATATACATTCTTATGCGTCCGAGACAAGTAAATAAACAAATGGCTTGCTGAAGAGAACCCGGCAAGGATCTCACTATCATGGCTTCAGAAATAGTAAGGTATTTGCCAAGCCAGTTTTTGGCAAGCCATTTGTCGGTAATCGCGACCGGACATAACTTCGCGAGATCCCAGAAGTTAACAAATGATTTGCTAAAGAGTACCCGGCAAGCGTCTCGCTATAATGGCTCCAGAAATAGCAAGGGGTTTGCCAAGTCAGGTTTAGTGAAGCATCTGTTAACTTCTAGAAGAGAGAGATTAAGAGAAAGAGAGAAATACACCCGTGAACACAAGCCGCGTACACACAGTCGACCAAATGCTGTGTGAGTTGGTTCTCCGGCACAAGATCATACGGTACAAATGATCTTGCCTCCCTCTACCAACTTTAAAAACACTAGAGGCCCTCACAGATGGTAGAGACCTTGACGAGGTTGTGAGGCTTTCAACCAACATCTACCTGTACCACAAATAAAAAAAAACTGATTGGACAGAAATACATTACTTCACGTCGAACATACAATACTAGTTTAAGCGAAACATCTCAGCCGCCAAATCAAAACATTAACGGGATGGTATGCCTGAACAAAAGCCCAGTGGACACACGATAGTTTGCTGATAAAAAATGCCCATTTCAAGTCTTCCTGTTGATTGACACTTCGTGAATACAGATCATTTATACAGAAGTATCAAAACTTGCATTCGTGAGAAATATAAATCACCACTCGAACAGACATTTTACAGTTCATCTGAGATGTTCCAAGAAGACTCTGCTGAACCACTTTCACTCATTATGAGAGTTCAGAAGCTGCACACGCCCAACTAGAATTGCTCCCACAGAAAAAGAAAATATGAGCTACAAAAACACTATTGAGAGTTCTTTTTCGGAAAAGGTCCATAATATTTACATTATATGCTGCGTGCTGGCCTGCTTCTATTTGTATCTGAAATAAGATATTTGCTACGAGAACGTCCTCTTGATAAACACCTCTATGCCTCACCTAGCAGTTACAACACATTGGACGCCCAAAGTTAATGACGGTGAGTTCTATGCGGATGCGGTTTGTAACTTAACAGTCTCTGAATAAGACGAAGCGATTCTTGTATGTCATGGCTAGGGATAGAAACCTGATGAAATGTCGTCACCTTTCTGAGAGTTGGTGAACGATTCAGATCACAATAAAAGTAATGTAACTTTTTTTTTTTTATTTTCTTGGTCATCTCTTCGCTTTTCGATTACTTTTGGGTTGATTTCTGAAGTTCCCCTCTTATTTTGCAACTTTTCCCCGCTTTATAGAATTGCTTAATATGATATGTTTCGCACACGTCCTTTTATTTTAATGTCAATATTTCAACAAATGTTTGAAGTCATTCTTTTATTATTATTTAATAAAAAACCTTAAAATACTTTGATAACGTATGTACTAGTTGCAAGTATTTTATATGCAAAACACATTCACACTTAGGATATCATTACGCAATATTAATTTCCTTTACACAAAGATACTGTCTAGTGTAACGTATTGAAAAAATGTACAGAAATATTGGTCAGTTTAGTAACTGAGAATCAAACCCAGGCCTCGCACCTTATTATCAGACATTACTTCTGCGTTTTTCATGATCTGCAAATGTAATTTTATGCATTATTCTTTTTTAATCACATTTCGTTCCCCCATAGAAAACATCAATAATAGCGAGATAAATTATTTTTTTATAACCCGTAATACTAGTTAATTTGTAACACTACTCGACACTTCAGTAAAATTCATGAATCTGAAAGAAAATCAACACAGTTTTCTGTCCACAGTCCTGTTTTTTCGCATTCATTGTGTATTTCAATGGGTATCGTGTTCTGGTAAATACTACACGCAAAAACAATTCCTTTACAGCAACTATGGCTAACAGCAGGCGGTTGACGGCAACCAATCATCATTGGCCCTCGTATAGAAAGAAGTTGGCCACGCCTGAACTAGGACATGGAACAAATAAAATATTCGTACATGATCACAAATACATAGTTTTAAAAATGTATAAACCATATCAATAATAAGAGACAGAAAAGAAACTTACCGTGTTCGACGTATCGAAACTTGCTCCTCTCTTAAGTAATTCGGCAGCTATATCATGAAAGCCAAGTTTCGCACAAACGTGAATACAACTGTTACCAGCTACATCAACTATATTGCAATCCGCTCCAGCTTCCAACAACGGAGCAACACAGTCCTTTCGACCACATTCTATTGCCTGCAAAATTACAAAAAAAAAAAAAAAAAAAAAAAAAAAAAACTGTTAGTTAATGTTTATTTTTGTTTACAAGGTACCTGACAGGTAGCTATGGCCGAAGTTTGTTACAAGATTCAGAGACGATAGGTTTTGGGGAAGGTAGTCTAAGTACTATACTGGCATAGCTCATCAGTGTAGATCTTAAGTCCACTAAGTTAAACGCTTGACCAAGAGGACTTAGAAACAGGCACGTCATTTATTTGTACTTCAAACATTACTGCTGTTGGGCGCACATGGCCATCAAATTTCATCTTAAAAAAAAAAAAAATAGAAAATTCCTTTCTGATCAAATTTTCTTCACTTTAGGGCGGGCATTACATAAACCATTCGTTTGATTTGTCCTTCTTTCTAATGTATTTGGTTGAAAAGTTTATTTCGCAATTTTCTTTAAGTTTTAAATTTCCTTTACTCGGACGTCACTGTGACATAACTAACAATGTAACATATTGTAGAATGATCCAACTATATTTGGTGAAGAAAAGATAATCTTGACATAGATCTTGAGTTAGGCCTACAGTGTTTTCTATGTCATCATTGGATACAGAAGTTAGAAAGGGTTAAACAAACAAAATTAAAGGTAGAAATAGGCTTCAGTGCATTTTTTAAAGTAATCGAAACTAAGTAACCTAATTAACTTACCACAAATTTTAATATACTGGTAATTAAAGGGTTAGATTAGTATAATTCATAACCAAGGGTGCCATAAATTGTGGCTCCAGACTTTGAAAAATGATGGTTGTTCCAAGCCAAATCATCCAAGAGTATCCATCCTTACCGTTTTAGATGAAAATAAAATTTAGTACGTCGCATCTATGTACAAATACAAGAAATCGTATTTGGTTTTGATTTTCTACATATTTGCTTTCGTCTGTGTTTCATAACTCCATTTTTTTTTTTTTTTCATTTTGTATGACTCGATAAAACAACAGTACTACATAACATCCCGGACATGGAATACCATTTGTAATTGGAATTTCCGTCTGTCAAAAAAGTGTCAGGATATGTTATCCTAACTACCGAAATAAAAAGTAAAACTATCCCTTGTGTGATACGCACGCGCCGTAACGGTGCATGGGGGATGTGGAGGTCATTTTCTTGACCTACGGTACGAAGTGAGGTGGGGTGGTCAGTCCCACGCTCGACCGCATTTACCTTCCCAAGGCGCCCAGGAATACCAAGGACACTCTGGTACTCAATTTGATAGGAGGCTGAGTGCACCTCAGAGCGCCAGGCATGGGAACACTGAGAGAAAAGTCTCCAGTGTCCTGGCCGGGATTTGAAACCGGGCCGCCCTATTCGTAGTCAGACGCGCTACCGTCTGAGATTTCATCGAAATAATTCAGAAATATGTCATCTGAATTATTCGTATACCTTTCACTTTGAAACAAATATTAACCAGCTCATAAGAGAGAAACGATCCAAGCAAGTTAACGGAAAAATACCACAAGAAAACAATATCGATAAGGGAAGTAAACAAAGTAGATGTGATAAGACTATTAGCTAAGCTAACTTCTGCTTTTCATTCAGAGAACGTTGTATGACAGTCACGCTGTTTACACCAGAGAGATTTCCGTCAAACTTTTCAAAAGGAACACTGGAGAAACTATGTTCAATTTACAAAATAAAAGGCAAAGTTCTGTCATAAACTCTCATCAATCTACTCGGTACAAGAATTGCGATCAGTCAGAAGCTGTGGGCTTCTACACTTCACTATTCAGAATAACTTGGAGAAAAAGTTCAGTAAATCGTTAAAACTTTGGGAATTAATGTTAACGATACCAATGACATCACCAGAAGCAGAAATGTGTTTTGGCATTCGAAAAAAAAAAAAAAATTACGAAATTCAATACCCAAAGAAAGAATGTCAGAATTAGCTATGGTTTCTATCAAAAATGACCTTATAATCGAGATACAGTCTTCAGCGCATGACAGACAAGTATGCTTAAATAAAAGAAAGGAGGACAGATTTCCTGTTTCGGATGTAAATGAAGTAAGTACTTTGAAAAGAAATGTATCATTATTAACTCTTAAAATTAACAAATTATAGCAGAAAGGGGTTAGATATTCCTGCACTACAAGATTTAACTGTATATATATTTTAGGCTAGTTATATTAAGGTACAGTACATTGATATTTTACTACAGAAGGGTGTAGGACAAATCCTTAAATGCCAAGGGTGTAGATCACTGATTCCCCATATCCACAAGGATATTCTGAGGGAACTGACTTTCCAGGATGCAAGGTCCTAGGTGTGGCTCTTGCAAATGAATTCCACACCCTGGAGACTCAGTACGCTAGAAACAGTCTTGCAGATACGGAGTGAATCTATCCTAACAGTGTTGATTTACCACAAAAAGTCGTGGTTTCTATGGAACACCAAGAAGTGTTGAAATAACGTAGCCATTTCTTCTAATATGTTATCAACTAGAGCAAACAAGGCGCGAATATATCATCCCCATCCGTAGGCCTTATGTTGGGACCTGTGTAAGTGAAGAGAATCTACTCGCCCGTCTGCATAGTAAACAGTCCATCGCAGTTTATTTGTTAAAATTATTGATATGTTGAAAATATGTGTGAGAATTTACTTCTTATAATACGGGACGCTCAAATTTCACATAAAATACGTGACAGGTGGCAACCCTAGTAACGAAAGGTCACACCTCTGTGTAAGTAATGCCGAAAAACCTGTGCTGTGAGTCTAGGGTTGAAAAAAATCACGATTTCTTTCAAACAAATCATTTCTGTTGATTTTATTTATATATTTTTTGGCATTACTATAGTTGTGACGCACCACGTTAAAATCCCTAAAAAATAATAATTTAAACGAACAAAAAACACTTCACACACACGTTCATGGGTTTCCCTACATTACTACATGATCTTACAGTCCTAACCATACAAACGTGGAGGTTAGGTAAGGTTAGGTGCGGTCATGTATATTTTCATATTACGCTACATTTCTAAACACACGAACGTGCAGGTTAGGTAAAGTTAAGTGCGGTCATGTATCTCATTACTGTCCATACGAACGTGGAGGTTAGGTAAGGTTAGGTGTGGTCTTGTATATTAAAAAAAAATCACTTACCTTTAGTACACTGGCGTGTATACTCTAACAATTTCCATTAGGAAATCGTGTACAATTCTTTCAGGGCCTTTTCTTTCCTTAAATAAATATCCGCCTATTTAGTAAACCATGTCTTTCGCTAAATTTCAACAATTTTCGCTCGTCATTTTTATACAACTCTATAAAATTCAGGCAACTAATATCACAACCATTACAAAGGCCCGCCATTTCAACACTGCCTTCCACATGACAACAACTGTAACTCTACGCAAAAGAGTTCCTTCCGCCACAACATGCAGTGCGTCCTAAAACATCTTCAAAACACACTATAACTATATCATTATTCACTTCAAATGTTAACAACAACAATATTTACCTACATAATACTCTCAAACATCACACAATTCTCTCTATTCCTCCTGTAAATTTCTAAAAAGTGGTGCGTCACTACTATAGTTAACCCTATTTTTTTTTCACTTAAATATCTTTGTCACTGAAACAGCTTATATGTAAGTCAGTTTTTTTTTTTTTTTTTTAATACGTTAACCAACAAAAAGTTAGTTAAACTTCTTGGCCCATCACTGGTTTGGATTTACAGTGTTAAAAGTCTACCATCACGTAAGGACTAAACAATGAATTTGAAGCTTACATACGATTGGAACTACACAGAATGCTATGAAATACTGAACTTTATTTCTATTTTAAATGAAATTAATTTTTATTTAAATCGTTCTTTTTTTTTTTTTTCATTCGATTCCAATCACTCTGATTTAAATCAATCAACCTTGGATCTGAGCACAGGGAGGGTTGGTTTATTATCGCACTAGGATGTTCTGTCTATTGGGCAAATTTTGTCTGGGGTATTTTGTTCATTTAGCGAATATGAGCATTCAAGGATTTGTCCTAGTACCCTACAGAAGGGATGTCAGTCACAATTTTCTAGAGAAGTACAAATATAACAGAGTTTTAAACTGTTCACGTTAGCATGATAATTACTAAACATATCCCAGTGATAATAATCTTCTATTTATACATTGCTTAATTTAAAAGAACGTTGATTGTGCTCGGCTATCTACAGTATCATACCTCAATAATGTAACGCCCAGTGAAAGCCACCACTGAATGACACCGAGAAACCCCTCTTCACTCAAGCTATAACAAGAACATTAAGACCTCAATATAGGGAAACAACTTGCAGAAAAACTTACTCTCAAAAGCGGAGTTTTCCCGTCGCAGTCGCAAACGTTCACCTTTGCTCTGTTAGTGATCAGGAACATCAAAACATTCCTATTCCCTTGAGATGCTGCCAAATGCAAAGGTGTTCTATTAAATCTGTCAACAACATTTAAGTCGGTTTTCTTTGCATTTATTTTTAATTTATCTATGTTACCCTGCAAAGCAGCTTTATGTAACTTGCTAATTGTCTTGTCCTTAATATCAATACTGCATCCTCCAAGGTATGCATATCCCCTAACATCCTCCAGGGAACTATGTAACTGCAATTGATTGCTAGATTTGCTATCCAACAACCCCAATCCACCACACGAACTTCGCGACTCGACGGAACTTGCACTCGTGCTTCGCCGACATTTACTTTCTTCTCGCCTTCCTTTCACGAACTGAATCACTTTTTTCATTTTAGGAACTTACTTTATACTGTTCACAATCTGAACTACTATTATTATGTTCTTTCCCACAGCGCTTTCCACCATCTTCTGTTTGTTTGTCAACTGAAAGTGTACTACCCCTTGCTGCTCGAATCTCTTCAAAAAGTACATTCAACAAATTCTCACCTCCTGCTTCGGGTCTTTCCATGATAAATCAACTCTTCTCACGACCAAATCGTGGTTCCTCGATTTTAAAGATAATATTTAGATACAATAATAGGCAGTATACGGAATGTTCTCCCTCATGGAAGAAAGGCACAGGGACAACAACAGCCTATTAATGATAATTCAATTTCCCCAGCCATTATAGAGTGATTGTGATAACTAGAATCTTCATTGTCAAGGGTGTCCCAAACAGGGACGGCTTTACAGGGGGGCTAGGGGGACTAAAGCCCACCAAAAATCTAACTTAGCCCCCCCCCCCCTCAACCCAGATTGATTAATACAATATAATGTATTTACTTCACAGTTTGAAAACATGATTGTTAGACATGTAACTTGTAAGAATAATAAAATCTCAACACAGCGTTGAGGCGATTAATATAATTTTTGGATTATCAAATTCCCTGCCTGAACCATCTCTGATAAAAGTCACTACAAAACATTTCTCCTTTCAAGTTACATCGACTGGTTGATAGATCGTATATGGTTATGAGTTTACGCGACTGTCGCGCGAGGGACATTTTTATTTATTTATTTATTTATTTATTTTTTGAATGGTCTAAAGGCCTGCGCAGAAGATCAAATAAATCTTGAATCAAATTCTTGAAATAAGTTAATTGACGAACTCGTACACCATTTAACTGTTTCAGTAAAATGTCTTGTTATATGTCAAAGAAAAATAAGGGTAGTTTTATATAGAATTTTGTTGTCAAAAACATTTTAGGTTAGCTAGTTGATGGCACAATTGCTAAAATCATTTTTAAAAAGTCTTAAACAGGGACTTGTTCAAGAATTATTTGATCGTCTGCGAAGGTCTTAAGACAGTGTGGAACAATGCCACAATTTTAATTTAATTTAAGACCTTCAAGAGGCAGACGGCTTTGGCTCAGACCTGTTGGATGATGATGAGTGAATTGGTTGAATTAAGAACGTGGGAGAACCCCGAGAACCCTCCAAAGACGGTGTTTGTCCATGCATTACAAAACCAACATTGCACGAGCCGGGATCGAACCAGGAACCTCACACTCCAGAGATGAGCGCTCACTACTATTGAGCAACCGCGTGTGGTCCAGGTGGGGTGTACCAAAAGTGCTTTTCACGAACTGCATAAATTGTGTGTTATTGCAATGTACATACCCCCATCAACTGCTGGATGTGCAGGAACATTATCTAGTTTACGCCAAGTAAAAGATTATCTTCGTAATAGAACTGACACTGATAGGCTAAGTGCTTTATCTGTACTTTCAATTGAGAAGAAACTTGCTAAGTCTCCGGAAATAACTCAAGTTGTAGATAAGTCCGAAAATGCACATAAAAACAGACGTATTTATCTATTCAAATCATAACACAACAGGCAATATGCCTAATTACAGTGCTTGCGTATACATGATAGTAATTATAAGATACAAGAAACAATCATATTACTTCACCTGCAGTTGTTTTAAATTCTTTGTAAGTCATTCCAAATATATCTACATTAACTTTAGGTTCAATTTTGTTGTAGAAAGCACTCATTCTCCAAATTGGGGATTTATATAGAATTTCAGTCCTTTGCTTTTTGCAATAGAATGTCCCATTATTACCCAATCTAGTTTTAGTATTCGGGACTTGAATGAAAATTTTCGGAATTAAATCAGTACAATCAATTTGAATGTGTATTAATTTGTACAGAAATATTAAATCGTTTACATGCCTTCTTCGTTCCAAAGTTTGTATATTAAAATTGCTCACCAATTCCCTGTATGAAATGTATGCCGGATATAATGTGGTTTTTCTATATATTAGTAATTTCAAAAATTTACACTGGATTTTCTCTATTGCTTTAACATATTTCTGAGTGTTCGGAGTCCATATAATACAGGATGAATATTCTATCAGATATCTCACGTAAGAGTAATACAATTTTAGAAGTGTTGAGTCGAGACGGAGATCCTTGCTAAAACGGTAAATATACCCAAGATTCTTGTACGCATTGTTAGTGATCATTTTAATGTGACGCCCGAAGTTTAATTTTGTACCGAAAACAACTCCAAGATCTTTAACCGTTTCAGGTTTCGATAGATTTACTCAATCAATCGAGTAGTTATAATCAACATACTTCCCTTTCCTTGTAAAAGATAGGGCATTGCACTTTTTTGTATTAATTACAAATTTATTCCTGTCGCACCATTCTTTGACATTATCCAAGTCTTTTTGTAGTTTGGCACTGTCCTCAGTTGATTCAATTCTAGCGTATAATTTCAGGTCATCCGCGAATAAGAGAATATGGGAGTTCTCTTTGCACTCAGATATATCATTAATAACTAAAAGAAATAATAACGGGCCGAGGCTTGAACCTTCTGGTTCTCCGGACAGTGTCTCAAAATATTCAGAAATATAACCTTTAAAAATTACTGCCTGCTTACGTTTACGTAAATACGAAGTTAATAATTTTAAAGTTTCCGTAGAAAAATTGAAAAACTTAAGCTTGCTTAGCAAAACATCATGATCAACCAAATCAAATGCTTTACTGAAATCAGTGTATACGACGTCTACTTGGCTTCCTTTATCTAGCTCAGTTGCAATGAAGTCAGTTACAATTGCTAAGTTTGTTGAGGTTGACCTATTTTTCAAAAACCCGTGCTGATATGGTGAAAGAATGGAGTTTATATGATTCAGTATTCGCCTATATATAACACATTCATATACTTTTGCAAGCGATGATAAAATAGCTATTGGTCTGAAGTTCTCGACGTCTTTCGCATTTCCGGATTTTGGAATAGGACAAATTAAACTTTCCTTCCATTTGTCAGGGAATACACAAGTTTTTACAGATAGATTTAATAAAATATATAATGGGTATTTAAGAATCTCAGCCCAACCTTTTATTATTTAAGGTGGAATTTCGTCCGGCCCGCAAGATACCTTAGGTTTTAACATTTTGATTGATCCCTCAATTTCTTTCATTTTAAATTCTTTTATTTGTAACGTGTTTAAAAGTTCACATCTAGGGCTGTCTGACAAAATTTCAGATTTGTACTGGGGTGTTACAGTTCTAAATACAGATTGAAGATAATGTGCGAAAGACCTAGATACATCCCTGTTACTTTCTAGCTCTTTGTCTCTGTATTTCAAAGAAGTGGATGAGAGACGTTTTGTCTTACTTTTAACAAAATTCCAAAATTGCCTCCGGTCTTTATTAATACTATATTCTGAGCTTTTAATGAAAAATTTATATGCTAATGAAATTTCTGATTTTAGCTCTACGTAATATGCGCATTTATCTCGATGAAAAGCAATATCTACACCAGTTTTCATTTTCCTATGATGATATGTCTTAAATTTAATCTTTTGAATTACGTTATAAGTGAACCAAGACGGATCTTTATTCAATTCAATTCAATTTATTCAGCTTGTACATAAGCTTACGAATAGTAAGCATTACAGTTGTCAGATAACAAAACATTACAGATTATCAGTTAAATATTCAGCCATTGTGTAATAAGACTTTTGTACAAAAAAAATTGAACAGTCTTCTCTTCGCGTAATATTGCTTATACCTTTCGTGTCTACCGGAAGTTTATTGTATAAGCGTGTACATTTCATATATACGCTTTTTTGAAAAGAAGAGGAATTAAGAGAAGAGAAATGGAATTACTATTACATTTCTTACGGGCAACACATAGGATCATAGTAGTGTAAATCATCTCATAGGATTGCCCTAATGCTTCATTTACGTCATTCAAATGGGAAAGTTGGTTCCAGTTTAGTCTCGACAATTCAGTATACATTTGTTCGAAATTAGCCTTCCTAAAATTAAACCCAGTAATGTTGTTCTCTAGTTTCTCTTTTTTAGATTCATTATATGGAAAGGAACAAAGTAATGCCGGATGATGTTTATCTTCAGTCTTCTCTAACTACAGTGACGTCATTAATGTTTGTTAATACTAGATCTAATGTAAGACCATTGACATTACGGATATTGCTAAATGATTCTAAATTGAATAATGACATGAAATTATACAAATTACAACACTTCTTTGTTGCGTGTAAAGGGTCAAAATTGGAATGAAGTATTTGAGGTATGTCAAAATCTCCAAGACAGAGTATAGTGCTTCCTACTGGACATTTACTCTCAACAGATTCAAAATATAATAGATACACTGTTTTACTCGAGTCTGGTGAAATGTATACAGCACAAACATATAATGATAACATCTTTATAGTAAGCTTAGTTATAATGCACTCAAAATAGTTATCAATAGAGTTTACATAATACATGTTATGTTTTTGTAGAAACCCCATGACACCCCACCTATCGCCTTTCCAAGCAATTCGAAGTTCCTATCCTGACGAAACACCTTATATCTCATGTCGAAGAATTCTGAATCAAATTGATCATTAGATAACCAACTTTTAGTTATTATTATTAGATCATAACTATTGGATAAAACACTAGTGTAGAAATCATTGACCTTGGTACGCATTCCACCAACATTTTGCATATAGATTAAAAATTGTTTTTTATTTTCGTTTTTTATTTCTATACCACTGGAACACTTCACAATATAGTCAGTCGCTTTTGGGGATCCATGTTTACTATTTGTACTCACAGACAATTGTTCCGTTTTCGTACCGCCTACCTGTTAGTCAGCATTCTTACTCTTTACATTTGTGCGGGTCTTCTCCGGTCCCAGGCGGTGGAGAATTTTAAGATTCTGACTGGAATAATCAGAAGAGGGTGACCAAGAGGGGCGGGGGATAGATATAGTGTATACGCAAAGCTCATGCTGTAGATATAAGTACGCGAGTTTACTTAAATTAGACATTTAATATAATTATTTTCAGGTATTAGGCACCGCCCGCTCAATCTATAGCTGCCTTCTTCTTCAAGACTCCTCGGCACGAGGAGATAGATGGAACCGGTAAAATAATGCACCTTTCTTTCCAGTCAATACAAGTATAATATGTTAATTAGTAATAATATGGATAAGTAATGAGAGTACTAAATAAAGACTTTTCGCAACCGGAGTTAGCTTGTTCCCCAGAACAAGCGAAAAAAAATGTTAAAATGTCATGATCGGGTAATAAGTTAAAAAGGTCTAGTCAGGGTAAAACGTCAAATTCGTTTGAGTATAGACGGATATGGGGCAGAAGATCGGAAGGAAGAGTGAGGAAGAGGAAAATTGTGTAGAAGGAAAATGTATAAATGTAAGAAAGAAGTAATGTATATGTGTGTAATGTAAAAGAATGTGTAAATGTATGGTCCTGTAGTGTATGTATGTGGATCTCACGGCTTTTCACACTCTCGCACTATTCACTTCCGCAGAGACTCAGATCTTCGATGTTCACTAGCTGCAATCCTTTTCCGAACTCCCCTATAACTGCCTGTCCAATCAGCGAAAAATCGTGTGTAGCCCACAGGGATGCCCATACGAAAAATAACTGAAGCCTGACGTCACAGCTTGTTCCGCCATCTTGGTCACCGTAATTTGTAATTTTAATTGGCTCAAATTTCCCCAATAGGAAATAAGATGAAGATGAAGAAGATAGCTCATTTTATTGTATTGCATAATTATTCAGATGGCTCAAACCTTCAGGTTTATGGCCAATTATTATTTAATCTAAATTGTTTAGTTTAGTTTCATCAAATAGTTCGTTTCTGAGTCCATCTGCCTAGTCTGGCAATTATTTGTCTCCATCGGCCTTGCGTCATGTTCTTGTTCTTAGTCGCCGTCTTATTCCTCATAAATATAGTTCAGTCAAATGCAGAGAGTTAATTTCTTCTGAATCTTTCTGTTTTGAAAAGTTAAGATAAAAACAGACAAAATACAACCTATTTTCTTATTTCTTGAAACACAATGTCAGTAATTGTTCAGCAGACATTTTATAAAGAGGCAAGCAAAACTATATATAGGGTTAACAAAAGTCAACTGACAACCTTGGAGCTACAGAAAGAAAATATACACACAAGGAAGTATTTAAAAAATCTAAATATTGGTGACCGAGGTGGAAATTTCGCCGTGTTTCCGAGCTATAGGCTGGTGAAAGCGTAAGAGCTTGACAGTTCCAATAAATTTAACAGTAGGACTGAGGCGGCATGGCATCGTCAGGGACTTCAAAACTACTTTATCCAAAAATGCATATTTCAAAGCTGCGAAATGTGGATGTAATGTATTCCTCGCAGGAAGTAGAGGATTTCCAGAAACTCTCTGAAGTAATAGCGGGTCAAAATTAGAACGAATAGGAAGAATTTCCAGCAGGTAACAATAATCCCTCTGCGGAAAGTCGATATGCAAAACAGCTTTGATATGACAAAGAATTTTAAAAGAAATTAGTGGTTCCATAACGAACAGGGATAAGAATTACATACTTTCAACGAATGATTTTGTTTATTTGATATCAACGAGAGAGAATACCATTGCAGTTTGGA
>JAGDQP010011716.1:0-24223 GCA_022664845.1 Lepisma saccharinum
CCGTACATCATTACAGGTAAGACACATTGATTATAAACTTTACGCTTCAGACACATTGGAAGTTTGCTTTTGAAAATAAAGTGTAGTCTTCCAAAAGAACTCCACGCCATTTTACATCTTCTATTTATTTCATCAGTCAACTTTGCACTCGATGTTTTAAGCTGGCCTAGGTAAACATACTCATCAACTATGCCTATTGTCTCTCCGTTAATCTTCACTTCCTTCTTTGCAGCATGTTGGTTGTACATTACTTTTGTTTTACATAAGTTCATTTTAAGGCCTATTTTCGAACTCTCGTTACTCAGTTCTTCCATTCTGGTTTGTAGTTCTTCTGCACTTGAAGCAAACAGGACTATATCATCAGCGAACCGTAAATGATGAAGATATTCGCCATTAATTTTAATTCCAACTTCATCCCAGTTTAAATTCTGGAACACTCTCTCCAGGACCGCACAAAACAGTTTCGGAGAAATTGAATCTCCTTGCCTTACCCCTTTAATAGAGATCTTTAAAAAATTTAAAGATCTCTATTTACCACTCTGAAATTCAAGTTCTTTGGATATTATAATAATACAGCCTTGTATCCATCTTAAATGAAGAAAAAAAAACAGCTTTCTGGTAAGGCTGATTTAATAACCAGGAAAAGAAGAAACTAAAGTGTTACATTTTCGGAAGTATACGACCTCCTTCTTCAGACTGTACTACGCAATTCTTGCATACTTCCGAAACTGTTACGCTTTAGTTTCTTCTTTTTCTGGTTATTACAGTATAATCAGCCTTGTCAGAAAGCTGTGATTTCTTTATTCAAGTTCTTTATGGTGCAAAGAGCAACAGAATCAAATTACACCACTATACTACACTATGCTTCTATTCCAACGTTTTTGGAATGGATGGGAAGAGGAACGAGATGATCGTACACTTACTACGGTATTCATTCCCATTCCCGTGGAGAGACTATATTTTGTGCCTTTAGTATTTTCAAGGACACGTACGTATTAATTGACGATTTCGACCGAGCATGCTAGGAGTAGCAGTTACGAATTAACATGATACTGTAATGAAAGTAGCGGTACAGTCATAGTTAGAATGCAAGACAGGGTCATTACACAGAAAACAGGCATGAGAGTTCGTTACTAGACCTATCATTCATTATTGTTTGAAAGAAACAATGGATAATTATTTTCTTGTTCTTTCAATAGGAAAGAAGAAGCTGCAAAGGAAGCAATGCAACAAAAGTAATGAAGACGAAAATAGAATATCACCGTACACGATAAAAAGAAACTAAGAAATATCCACATTAGATTTGGTTGTATGTTTATAAAGGAAAGTTACTGGTCAAAACCTCGATGTTACTAAATAAATTAAATAAATAATAATAAAAAATGAACTTTAGGAGGAAGAAAAACAATTGATTGTACGTAATTCTGTAAAAGCATACCAAAATCTATTCAGATGTAATGTGGTTTCATAAATAATCTAATTAAAGGACGAAGACTGAAGACCTTAGATTATTATTTTTGCATTGTAACTGACATACGAGAAGATAATACAGAAAACGTATCACATTACATTACAACAGAAAATGAAGGTATTCAGTGAGCACAGAATCGTCAGCCAGGATGAAACCACATGCAAATAGAAATAACTAGCGAATTTTCCTCCTACTTGTGTTTACAGATAAGATTTAAATAGGAAAATGAAAAGAGGTCAGCTAAGGTGCCGTGGAAACCAGCTGATAAAACAGAAAATAATTAATAAAGAAAATGAACGAGAAATACGACATTAAGACTAGTTGGCAGAGAACAGAAATATATGATTCCTACCTGCAGTAGTTCAAGATTTTCAAAATATTAGGACAGAAAAGTTTCGTCAAAAGAATGGCTGTGTGAAGTAAGCTGTGGTGAGGAAAGATGAGGTGGTTTGAGGAATAACGATAGTCGTTGTTACGAATGCATAGTTGTTTTGGTGTTGTTTATGAAGAAAGTTGAGGGTGTAGATAATATATTAATAAGATGGAAGAATCGTAGTTTTCTAGAGTGCAGGAACGAATATGTTGGGCAGGTATTCGAAGATCAGGTTAGAATAAAATGAAATTTTTAGACATACTTTTTCTTTTAAACAATCAGTACTAAAGTAAATAATAATTTTGTTTATGCATGACTGAAAAGAAAAGCATGGGACGCGCTCTCATATACAGTCACATAAATTCTTCAATTGGCGCGCCCTATGCTTTTCTTTTTAGTCATGCATAAACAAAATTATTAATTACTTTTTTGTACGGATTGTTTACAAAAAATATGCCTTTAAATTTTATTTTTTTCGAGTTAATTCGGTGTTCGGATATTTTTCTCGGGCTAATGTTTTGGATCCAAAGCCTAGTGTGCTGCAACCAGTCAAATGCAACATCGCTGCAACCTAGTATTTATTTTAGGATAATGAATTACACATTAAAAAAAAAATATGCTTTTAAAATATATAAATAGATGGAAGTAACAATAGAATATTGTATTGTCATCTGACTCAAGTCGCTGTGCAAATATTCATCAATGTATGATGTAGCAAAAAATCTTAAATTAACGTTGCAAGATTTGAGAATACCACCAACCAAAGAAAAGCATGTAAAAATAGTTGTTACTCTTACAAGAATAATTTACTCTTCAAAACTATATAGTTTTGGGGAAATATTAACACAATGTTGATACAAGTTTTATGTAGTGACCAACGGATGACAGGTCTGAACGTATTATTTGAACCATGAACTGATACTTGTAATCACCTATTGAATGTTAAGTAGAAAGGAAGAAATATACCGTTGAATAACCAATTTTTAACTTTAATCACGATGCTGGGTGGGCACCGTTCCAGACCTTCTTTCTTCACTTTCTTTCTTGGAGGTGAGTGGTTTTCTTCTTTGTCTCTCTCAGCTCCTTCTCGAGTTCTCTTCTTCTTCTTATTCCCGAATTCTTTCCCTTCCCCTATTACGGGTGGAATGAAGAAAGTGGGGGGTCACCAGGGGGCTGCGCCCCTCCCACGCGGCGACCCTCCTTGCCCCCTACCCGCCGCCCAGCTCATTTTACTTCTTCCTTCCCCGTCTCCTGGGGAAGAAAAAAAAGATAAAGAAGCACTTTCTCTCTCTCGAGAGAGAGAGAGAGAGAGAGAAAGCAGGTCGGCATTCCCCTATCCGCCACCTGGGGAGGAGACTAAGGAAGCGGATCGGGAAGGCGGCCCTGTTCCGCTCCCTTGGAAAGAAAAGGGGGAGAAAGGAGGAGCTCCCTCTCTACTTATTTTCTCCAATTTTTCAAAGCGAAAAAGGGGAAGCGCAGGGAAGAGAAATTACGTCTTTCTCTTCTTCTTCTCTCTATTGACGATGAAGAAATGAAGGGAAATGACTGTGGAGGAAGAGGAGCCGGGGCCGGGGAGAGATGGGAGAAGTGCCTCCTGGCCGACACCTTCCCGAATCCATTCCCCCCCCCCAAAAAAAAATAAATAAAAAAATGGCACCCTGGGAGGTAAAGGCGGGGGGAGCCAGGGAAGGCAGAGAGGGGTTTGAGAACAGAGAGAGAGAGAGAGAGAAATCCGCCAAAGAGACAAGGGCACAAGGAAAGATTTTTAAATTTTTTTTTCTTCAAAATTAGCTTAGGCCGGGATAGGGGAGGGGAAAGGGCCCCATTCGTTTCTTCTTTCTTTTTCGTACCGTTTTCTCTTTTTCTTCCTGGCGCGGAAAAGGAAGAAGAAGTTCCCACCTACCTTTTCCTCCTACCCTTCTACATTTCTCTCTCTCTCCATTCTCCTCGTTCTTCTCTATTTAATGAAGAAAGTGGGAGGAAACAGCCACCACCACCTTCACCGGAGGAGATCCTTTCTTTTCCTACTCTCCCCACCTCTTCTTCTTTTTTCTCTCTCTCTCTTTAGGTATGAAAGAAGAGGAAAATAGACAAGGGGAGGGGGTGCGTCCGAAGGAAAAAAGAGAGAAGCTCTTCTGCAGAAAAAGGAGCTGGAGCAACGTCTCCTCCCCGGAACCTTTCCAAAAGGAAAGTAATTGTTGAAAAAGGAGGGACGACAAGACCATCCCCTTTCCTTGCTTCCTTCCTTTCAACCGAATGAAAGTTACTCTTGATATTACTGCATAATGCCAAACTATGGCAAAAGGATTACTAGAAAATAGATCTAGCACCTAGAAAAGAGAATCTCTCTTGCCCATGTAATCATATGATAGATACTATTATAAGATGCTGTTTCTTACAAAAGAAATTTATTAATGATACACTGAGAAAAGATAGGGTGGACTTCGGCCAGTTAAAATCCATAACCATCAATGCTCCATGTGAGTTTTGAACCCGTGATCTATGTTTGTTCTTTATTCCTCCCTCTTCTAGAGAATAATCATTAAGGTTAACGTCTCCGTTTCTTGAAAGTCCTATCTTCCCCATGTTAAAAAATTACTGCATACATCACTCAACTAGTTTTACACGTAGAGAGATGCGGTTTGTTCCTGGTCATAGAGAAATTATTTCTGCGTGTCATCTGCCTGTTTGCTTTTTTTTTTAAATAGCAATTTATGACTTAAATAATTAAATTTCTGTTAACTAATTTTCTTCTCAAGTAGGAGTAAAAGGAGGGGCGAGATTAGGAACAGGGGGAATAAACATGAAGACTTCGCTGTTGAGGTAGAATGGGGAGAGAAGGAAAAGAACGAAAGCGTTTGACAACCTTGAATCTTTGAGGGAAAAGGAAGATAAAGCAGTATTGTGAAAGGATTATGAATGCTTGACGGTTTCTAATTGCAGTTGTGTTTTCTTGTGCGAAAA
Organism: Lepisma saccharinum; assembly: GCA_022664845.1. Lineage (NCBI taxonomy): Eukaryota > Metazoa > Arthropoda > Insecta > Zygentoma > Lepismatidae > Lepisma > Lepisma saccharinum. Next base: position 4,809 of record JAGDQP010011716.1, read on the forward strand.
TCTGTTACTTTCTCGCTCGAAAAAATCTTTTTCAGCTACTCCCAACACATTCCGCTCATCTGGTGGGATACACAATAATTATTGGTAATTATAAATTTATGATTCTACCCCGCCCCTCACATTTCATACATAGACTGACGAAAGAAATTATTCATGTACAGGCTGTTATAAAATATACAACCGACGAGAGCATTTCACGAGATTCCCAACATGAAAATAAGAAAAACAAATAGGCCATCGTTGGTGTAATATGTTTCCTTTCGTTACTTTCCCCTCTTTTACAAAATTCCGAATACGCTGTCATGAATAAGTATGTGAGGCAGAATGCGATTATCAGTTCGTGGCCTATATATACAGGGGGGTTACGTAATGCACCGACAAACTTCGAGAAGTGATTATTGAAGAAAGTTTGAATTCGGCCTAGTTTCGGAGCTAGAGGGGTATAAAGTTAGCACAGTAACGTCGGAACTGGCATAATGTCTACAAATAATGACGCAAGGTTTGTCGGTTGAATAATGACAACAATTGAATGGCACAAACTATTTTTTATGTTCTCATGTGCACGTTGAAAACAGATTGAATTTTAAACCATATTTGAACGTTGATAGGGCGTTAATGTGACATACTTTCAAATGTCATTCATACCATGTCCTAGATTTCGTTTCACACTTGTATTTCGAATTTTATTACTGAAACATTATAATTAAAAGCTAATATAATGAAAATAACGATATATTTTCATGTTTTCATTTGCATGTTGAAAACAGGTTGAATTTTAAACTATATTTCAACGATACAGTAAAAGAGTATTGGACTTCCCACGTTGGTTCTTGGATAAGTGGTCAACGCGTCGAGCTACCAACGAGAAGTACAGAACGTTCCTGTATTCGAACACCACACCAGCCGCTCGGATTATTTGCGGTTGGAAAATTAACACCGTATATCATGATAAAAACAACGGACAAAATTAAACTAAATGTGTGTATACCAACAGACAGCATTCATGCTCTGTTTTGGCCAACTAAACGCGTTTCTTCATCATTCTTCTCAACCATTATTCAACGTCGAATAAACCGTTGAACAGGCGGACATTTCGGTACATTTACAACGTTAACATAACTTTTCGGTACTAACGTTTAATCCACGTATTTTCAACCCGTTGTGTGCTACTGGGGACACTATCACTTTTGTTTTTCAGGAATGCAGGAAAATGTCAGCATCTCTTGTTTTATGTAAAATTATTCCACGCTTGTCCTATTAGCCAGCCACCATGGCCCAGGCGGTGGCGTCGCAGACTTCGGAATGGTATTGGGAGGCAAGAGGGTTCAAATCCCGTTGCCGGCTATCCTCATTGATGATGTTCCAGGGTTTTCCTCAGTCACACCAGGCAAATGCCGGAATGGTACTTTCAAATTAGGCCCAGTTCATCCAGAATCTTTATCATAAAAGCCTCACCTTTTCTTATTTTAAAAGATAATAATTTCTTTCGGGATTTAAACAACTAAGTCACACCATTCAGCTTTAATGCAGTGTAATTGTGTCTGTATTTGGTGGTAATAAGGGTGCTTTTCCTTAAGTAGGATTTCTTCTTTTTGCGCTTTCTCGTCAATCTTCTTGTATAATTGAAAGTTTCGCACCAAGTCGCAAGCTTGCGAAATACTGACAATTTCTAGTCGAATAACGACACTTGATTTCTATAATATACCAGTCTTCATTCAGCACAACGCTATCTGGCGATCCTGCGAGAAACGGGTGGCCTGTATCAATGAAGAGTACGCAACGTTGTATTTTCACACCGAATCATTCTCCATATTTTCCCCGCACTCTCTCTCTCTCTTCATAATCAGTTTCCCAATCAGTTGCAGTCCCTACGAACTGGATGAATGATACAGGTTTGAACTCATCTTGCAGAGACAGACCTTTCCATCATCATCCCAGGATTCACCCCTGCAATCTGACTGAATGATATGGGTGTGAACTCGTCTTGCAGAGACCTTTCTAATGACATCTCAACTACCTTGCTAGTCCAAGTAGTTCCAAAGGTACAAATTGTTTCTTCGGCTATCTGGCTGAATGATACAAGTTTGAACTCGTCTTGCCGAAACCTTTAAAACACCACCTCAATCACCTTCCTAACTAGTAGTTCGAAAGTTGAAAACTCTCCTCCTCGAAACTCGAGATCCGCCCCTGCTATCCAGATGAATGATACGTGTTTGAAAACGTATTACCAGGAGACCTCAATCACCTTCCTAGGCCTAGTAGTTCCAAAGATATGAATTGCACCCTATATCTGGGACCGCCCCGATATCTGGATCCGCCTCTGCAATGTGTATCGTCTAAAAGGTTTTGAGCTAATATCGTCAAGACCTTTCCAACGACACCGCAATCACCTTCCTAGCCCTAGTAGTTCCTGAGCTAAAAGTTGTCGACAGACAGACGGACGGAGCGTGCGCATAAGGCTTCACACTTCACAGCCCTACTGCTTAAGCCTAAAAGGAAAAAAAAGTTATAAATATCCGAAGAAATAATTTATTTTTCAGTGTCTAAGGAAAAGATTTCGATATACAAAACCCACGGAACTCTTCATTTTTTTTATTTTCTAACAAATACAAATTGTACATTCATTAATTGGTTTGTATCCCGATAGATCCGAATTTGCACTTGTAACTAAGATCCAGTTTTACATAATTGAGCTTACCAGACGTACCGGTTTGGCCGCGACAGTCCCGGGTTTGAGGAGATATCCCGGCCGGTTTCTTGTTTTGTTCCAGTGAGATGAAAAGTAATTGAGTGTACGTCTATAATTTTCATTGCTAATTTGCGTATTTATTTATTTGTGTTTTGAATTACACACTAGGGAGGTTAGGGTCTTTCTTACACCTAACTAGTACCAAAGCTAATTACAGTTAAAGACAACTTCAGCGTAACAAATCAACATTTCGAGATTGCATAGTAAAGAAAACAAATCTTTTAAAAACGCAAATAGGGAGATGGCACGCAGAAATAGTTTCTCTATGACCAGGGATAAGCCGCATCTCTCTACGCGTAAAACTAGTTGAGTGATGTATGTAGTAATTTTTTAACATGGGGAAGAGAGGATTTTCAAGAAACGTAGAAGTTAGCCTTAAGCCAGTTGATTCCGTGTTAAATACACACCTGGAGGTCTTGGTGAGTACTTATCCACCTGAATCAAAAGGAATTGAGACAGAAGGCTTACAGAGGTGCTTAACCTCGGTACACTCGATATCACTTCTTATAGGTATGCGACACTTTTCGGGGAAGAAGTTGAATATGTCCAGTTCTTGCATGGAGATTATGGGGGTTTGGAGGTCCGCAACTGACTTATGAGATGTGGGCCCGTAATTTTACACTGAACAGGTTTTCGATTGCTAGTGGAAGAAAGTTCCATAGAATATTTGTTAGAGTTACACAGATATCTACAGTTGGTGAAAGCAGAAAGAGAGAGGCTTTTGACAATTTAAAGCAAAAAAACTATTTTCTTCTAATAAAAATCCATGTGAATATATTTTCTCTGGGATTCGGAATGTGTAAAATGGCCGCATAGATGCTAACATAAATGGCCACGTTTCTCTATGACTATACCTGAGTTTCAGTAGCCATATTTGGAAAACAACTTTTCTTTTTCTTTTCATTATTTTTAATAATACAAGGGGAAAAAACGAGTCATGAGTAACTCGATAAAGAATACACTATAATTTTTGTGCGTATGAAGGGCGGCATGCAATGGAATACAACAAATTGTCTGAATACGATAATGGCTAAGATGCATTTCTAGAGGCATTATTAAGAACGTTGTGTAAATTTTATCATGGGTTGTACAGGCTTGAGGATTATCTATTGCATTATACAAAAAAGAACAAACAGGGAGTGAGAATCAAAGTGGCCTAAGTCAGTCGTTATGTTCACAGACAAAACTTTTAAACGAACGTAATCTGTCAATGATTACTGAACGAAAATGACGTACTCAGTTATTTGAATCCTTACGTTATCGGATGAAAAATAAATAAATAAATAATTGAGACATGCTTATTTCATCGCAAGAAAATTGACATTTACTTCGGTAACTCTGATTTAAAGATAGTCGTGACTTAGACCATTACGAATCCAGTTCCCCATATGGAAGGAAGTCTGCTTTATATTATACATTTTATTTCAACATAATCCAGTACATCGTACCACGTGCTACATTCCCACATAAGTTATTTCAAAACAAAAAACAATATGACTTAATAAAAAACAATGTGTAGAATGCTCATCTCAACAATATTTCAATGGTTACTTACTGTAACAATACAATATATTTTTTAAAGGTGACAATTCAATCTCTTGACACTGGAGAATAGAAGAAAATATAACAGAAAAATATATATAAAGCTGAATATTTTAGACGAATAATATTCACTGAAGTATGTTTTCTGAATGCATGAAAGATGAAACAGACGTGTAGCAGTTAGCAGGCATTGTTCTTTATAAAATCCCCTGAACTTAATTGACATAGTAGAAATTACAAGTTAAAAATAAAATAGCCCATTATGCAATGGTGTTCGTTTATGTACCACGTATTCTATCACTGGTAAACATAAAGAACAATTTAAATAAGCTTCTAAATATTTACATGTGTATGAGGGTGACCTTCTGATACACGAATACTGACATCATAATTTATATATGAAGAAAAGAGAAAAATAGGAACGTTAAGTATGGCGTATAACATTATCGTATACTGCTATAACGTAAACACGCATAGTGTGTTTGTAAGTCATGACAGCTTCGACATGACCATATTACATGCGAGAAAGTGCTCAAACTAATTTTCAAGAAGTTACCAATAATGAAGTAAGGAGTTTATTGCAGTATGGCACCTCAGACATCTTACAATTGTTAAGAAACACAGAATACATATTACAAATATTTTCCTTCTATGCTCCATGCTTTATAAAGTAGGACTTAATTCCTTAAGCGTATTGCTACAGGAATAATGGAATTATGTCCTTTTATCTAACGAACTGTAACTATCTCCAGAAGAACCCGAACTTTGTCACTCTCCTTTCTTGTGTTTGATGGGGTGAGATAACTATTACATAAGGAAAATATTCTGAACAAGTATTAACATAACAACAGTTCTACTGACCACACGTTTTAATTTAGTTTTAGTTTAATTCAGTGCGATAACTCAAACACATTATGCGTGTAGTAAACTGTAATGCCCTTCAATCTAACGTGCGCCCCTTATTACATTAACTCATCACTAACTCTTATAAAGAATGATGTACGTCAGCAGTGGTCTATGGAGATTTTGAACGTGTGTGTTTTGATAATATATAGTTCAATTCGATAAAAGATATGAATATAACTGACAGGTATTTACTGTTTTGCAGTGCGAGGGTAATCTGAAATCTCAAAAAACTTACTTTAGGAACTATAAATAATATCTGAATCGTTCTGATATCGAGAAAGAACTCACAAACAGAAAAGCCATTTATCACACCATAGACTACATATTTTAACATCTGAAATTACTCTTTACACAATGATTAACATAGCTTGCCAGTACATTTCATACACATTTATTAAAACTTTCATTATCAGAAGCAAGGAATAGCGATTTTCGCATGAACCGAATATGTTGATTTCCTAAGTCAAACTATTGTAGTGGCAACGTTTTGTGATAACAGGTCTGGTAAAGATAGATGAGGTAAATCAACATACAAACACCGAGAACGCTGTATCCAGGAATATCTGCAGAGTTTTATTTTTTTTTTTCAGCAACAAAATAAACACATTTTCACTTTGGCACATTTCCTGAAACAATGGAGTATGTTCGGTACTAAAAATACCTGTTACAGAGGCTAGAGTTCTAATCATAATCACCCTAATTACAGCGACAGAAATATATATAATGTCTGGAGACCGACTGTACAGTTGATTTTAATGAAATAGCAGACTGAAGTGAAATTTTAACTTGGAATTGCCAAATTGCCTGTGAAGACAACGTGACTTACAAGAGGATGAACTGAGTAATATAGCACGGTATAACCATTTAAACAGCAAGAAAGAATGAACGAATGTATGATGTATTATCAAAATTTGATGGCAATTCAGGATCGGGATATCCGATTTGCGTGCATAACAATCTGGTGTTGTGGAAGATATCTGAAATTTTCATTATCTGAACGTATGGTCGTTTAATGCATGGTCACACTGTAAGATTTAGAAGTGAATGAATGCACATATGGATGATCAACAAAATAATATTGTTACTTTTCAGGTTTTTGTGAAATCTAAATCTGTACCTGCATGTTGAAGATCTAAACATTAACAACAAACACCAATGAAGCGTGTGAATTCACTTGTGACAGTTTTACAAGACCACACGAGAACCTCTCATTGAAGAAAATAAAATAAAAACAAATAACACTAAATATAAATAGGATAACTCTATTTTTGTGTGCTCATATTTCATTGGCCACAACAACAACAGTAACTTAAGTTCAAAGTACTCTGGAATGTATTCAATTCAGAATTCGAAAAACAAGAATTTCTGTCATCCACTGTAAATAGATACAACTCATTATTTCTTCTAATCTAACGAATGAATCCATCACCACGACCTACATCAAGGAATTCTCCTCGGGACTTACTGTCAAGCGCTGGACTTCTTTCTATAAAATTTCACTCTAGAATAGAATTATAATAAGCTATTCGTGCAAATTCCGAGTGGGTAAAAGTTCTTGAACTATTTTGACACCCTATACCTACAAGATAAACCTTTCCTAGTATAACAAAAATACTTTAATATAATCTGTTGACGACTAACAGAGTACAGAACACAAAACTTATCAAGGAAAGCCAGTAAGTAAATCATAAACGAGCGAAAGACAAATAGATAGAACCAATGCTTGTGATCACTTACTGCACCGTTTACTGTTTAATATGACTCTTATGTCGATATAAAACAGCTTTCCAGAAATTCATATGGCATTTGCAACCAAGAAGTGTTCATTGTAGAACGGTTTGCTGAAAAAAGTATTTATTTTAACGGACATGCAGGAAAGAGATGTCCGTCACAACTGGATTAAAAATCTTAACCTTTTTCGTTTACTTCCTCTTGAGACCTGGCTGACAATCAACTGATGCAATCACTGAACACATGCTCTTTTCAAGTTCGTTTGTTTTAAACTTACTAAGTATTATATGGACATTTATTCAAATTTTAATAACAGAATTTTTACAAATCGATCTTACATTTTATCTTTTACTAGTACACCTACTTTCCTTACCTCAAAGACAACTAAATTTGTTTATGACTGATAACTACTGAACAAAACTATTTCAACTCATAATAAAATATCCTTTCCTTATTTGACATTACATTTAAAATATCTCTTACTATGTTTTTCACAATCTTTGGTCAGTTTGTCAACACCATTGTGGCAAGATCGCTTACCCACTTTCTTCACTTTTCTGTGAATTCTTCGATAATGAATGAAGGTAAACAGAAAATAAAACTTTACAGACTAAAGCCTGCTTAATACTTCAATAAAGATACCACAGTTATTAAAACAGTTGCAAGCCTAACTTTCAATGTTATATTCGGACATTATGCTCCTTGGTTACAATCCTGAAGTATGTTGTCCAAACACCAGTGGTACCTATAGACTTCAATCTATGGAAATTCGTCTTTTGTTTACCTGCATTAATGTTCGAATAATCACAGAAAAATGAAAAAAGAGAAAACCCAATTAGTTTTGGGCTTGATGAAAAAAACAAAAAAACAACTATGTTTATACTTTTAAACCGTATATCTTGTATTCTCTATCTGTTCCTTATATCTATATTTACTAAATGAAAAGACATGCACTATTAACTATTCCTATCTACAAGACCACTGTAAAAACAACAACAACAACAACAACAGTACTGGTACAATGCCTCAGTCACTTCATATTGCACAACACTGGATGACTAGACCTTACATAGATTCTACATGGAATAATTTCTCTTTTATACATCTAGCTAATGCCCCTCAGGAAAAAAATCATATCACAAAAACTGCTCCATCGTTCTCAATAAAGAGGATTCATAAAAAACTGATAGCACTATACACAATGTGACAACAAAAAATGCTGTAAGAAATAAATGCATACATTCATATGAAATTACAAATACTTTCAGATCATTGTGATTTTTTTTTTTTGCAAATTATACAAATATATTGTTTCATTACTTTTCTCTGCAAATCTTTTAACATATAATTATTCAATATCTTTAATTATTGAATTCTCAGTCTTCGTTTTAGAATAGTGTTAATATAACGTACTACTAGACGAAAAGAAAACTCATGGCATGGGCCGCTTTTATTCGAACTCCATTGTTTTGGTCCTTTAGCAAATGCAGCATGCAACTCCAAATCGTGTCCAATGGCACTTCTTTTTGTCTTTCCTCCGGAAGGGTCCCATACAGTAGCCCTAGGAAAATGAACGTAATTTATAATATTATAACACTTTTATTTCTCTTACATCGTCATTTAACACGTATATAGGGATTAAAATAGAGGGTCTTACTATACGAATGTTGTAAGATCGAGGTCGCAAGTGCAGTTTCTGCCTAGTACCATCCGAGAGTTATTAATAAGAATTTATTGAACAAAACATTAGCTGCTAATGGCTTGTCTTGTGCACAGGAGAATGACTGAAATTTGGCACTTGGGTGGTGCGGAAAGCAATCTACTTCGGAATAGGAAGATATTCTATGGGTGGTAGGGGCTGCATGTTGCAAAATGGTGATCGTCAGAGTTCAAAAAATGATCAAAACACACCTTCAACTTGTACCATGAACAGCGAATGAAGAACGACTCACCACACTGATCACCGATGTTCACTCCAACTAAATCAAAGGCGAACTCTTTGGGCGTGAAGTGTAACCAAGTACCAGGATGAGTGTAACCACTGTATCTAATATCACGCGCAATTTGATATGCATACCGCTGTAAGTCATATCATGAACATCTTGCAAGTTGTCGCGAGCGTCCTTGAATCGCGCGAACACATGGCGTCGTAGCAGGTTGGAGTTGTCATCTCTTGTTAATCCATAGTTTTTCTTGTGTATTACGTGGTCAAATTGCTGTTCACTAATCCGAAATCTGTTCATAATTGGTTTCTTGCTATGGCTCGGATGTTCATTTATGTACGTTATTACTGTCTGAATTTAATTTACGGACAAAGTCTGTCGTTTACGTCGCTTGTTTGGAGACGGCATTGTGGCTTTTGAAGGTACTTGAAAATCCATACCACATTCACTTTGATATACACAAGCTTCTTCGTCAACGTTGGAATCTACATGTCCACTGTCATAATAATCAAGGGTATGACACCTCGCATTCCACTAACTCATCTGTTAAAGACAGCTAATATATCATGAGCTACTGCTCTCTTATGCTGTGTAAGCGAGTGTATCTCCTGTTGCCTCCATTTCAACTTTGACAGCTGTTGTTGCAAGTATAACGCAATGTTTGCCTTGTTTAGTGATGCCATTGCTTCGTTTCGATGTACACACAACTATACTCTACGTAGCACTGTGCTGAAGTAAACGCGTGTCGTTATACTATATCTGATTACTCCAAGCAACTGGCCCCTAAGGCAACCTTGGTTGCCTCCAGCGTCACCCCCGTTCACCATTAGCAGCTAATGTTTTGTTCCATACATTATTAATAATCCTTTCGGATGGTACTAGGAAGAAACTGCACTTGCAACCTCGACGTCTGAGATTCTTTGTAAATCAGTAAATGTTTACGGTTCAACTTTTTAATTTAATTTCAGTTTTGAGTTTTTTGTCATCTATGGCTCAAACCCGTCTAAAATCTAAGTGACGCTTATCGGCAGGCAAAACTTCTGTGAAAGAAAGCAGTCAGAACCTATATATTCTATGCACCATTTCGACATTCCCTAGTGGGACTGAGAAAAAAAAAAGTCAATGTGAATATGAGCAAAATCTGAAACAGTGTCGTCGCCTTTCCACTGCCCAAAAAAGACAATTACTAAATCTTTATTCCATTTATAATTCCAGGAAATAAATAAGAAAAAGTGAAAACTAAACATTGATAATTATAAAAGAAAATCATAAATGTGTGCAATTTTGAAGCTTATCGCAATACAAATTAAAGAGTTGGGAGTAATTTACCTATTCCCATACGCAAATTTTCAATTATTTTCTTACATGATAGTCTTTCTTTCAAACATGAATCGGTTGAGAGACAACCAAACTTCCAACGTGATTAATACTTAAGATAAAAGCGACAACAACATCTACATCTAATTTAGTCAAACAAGATGTTCTTCACTTACAATAACAAATACACATATGAGGAGGATATTCGATATTTTCCTATACTATATATATATATATATATTTATATTTATATAAAAGGAAAGAACACGTTTTTCACATCCAGCCACGGGAGGCAAGACAAACACACTTAAAATGTTCCTGATATTAATTTCATCAATCAATTCGGAATATATTTAAATTTAGTTACTGACTGTATTGCTATTAGCCCCAAAGTTGTGTAATTACTTCACGATTATGTACGATGTGACCTTAATGTTTCCCTTCCTCAGAGGATAAACACTACACACACGTATCAAAAGGGGAAAATAATACGTGCAAAGTAAAAGTGTAAGTAACAGAAAAATACATGATTATGTTACGAAGGAACCATATTTGCGTTTTAAAAACAATACTGCCAGATGAGGAGGTGAATAAGTTTTTGGAGAATGTACGGAAATACTTTTCTGTATGATTTTTTTTGCAACCACTTGTCCCACTTAGTGGTGCGTTAAATTATTACGATTCTTGGATGTACTGTTAGTAAAGAATTTAAGGAAATGTGAAATCTTCCTTACGGTGCCTAACAGTATTCTTTAATTGCTACTTAATAGTCTGTATACGAAAGACGTCCAAAATTTTAGGAGGATGGTTCTCTCTCTGCCTTTGCTTTTTTAAAAAATAATAAAGGATGATTACTACGTGACAGCTTGATACAAGATAGGTGAAGATGCATCGTTGTGCTGTTCAGAATGGAGGTATTAGACAATCCCAACACCGTTTGCAGAATTTGCATTCCTTTTATGTTCCCTAATTTTAATATCCAGATTTCGTTGTATCATTCCAATGTACTTTTCTTTACATGCGCATGTCACTTCATATACGCCTGATAATTTCCAGTTGATCCGAGTAATAACCTTTACAATGTGTGACTTTTCAACATTCCTGGATGGACAAAGGAAGTATTATTGCGTACTTTTAAAATCTCATTATATTTTGCTTAATCTTTGGGTAAATCGGTAGACCCACAGATTTCTGATCCTTTTTGTCGTTAGGAATTTTTTTGTTTAATGATTTTTAGCTAGAATCATACCCATTTTGTAATGTTCGGTTCCCGTACGCATTTTTGTTTAGTAATGCGAAAATATAATTCTCTCTCTGTACAAATCCTCTTAGTTGGATAAAGTATAAAAGCTCTGAGGAAATAAAGACTTATCAAGGGAAGAACTAAACGAAAAGATATTCAACACACCTTGTCAAAGGATAATGAAATATGGATAGTCTGAATCATTATGGTGGACTCTCCTGGATCATGGTATTCAATTCTTACAGAAAATATGTTTATCGAAGTTTTAATGCAAGACTACACTTACCCCCTGCAAATTTTATTCAAAGACCTCTCGCGGCAATTTTTGTTACCAACGCAGTACGCTTCAATTTGCAGTTAAAAAACTATATGACGATTGATTGAAGTGTTTTACATTTTTGTCACAGAAACTTTTAGTTCCACATTCAAGTTTCACAGTCTTCTTCCAATATTCTCAGGTTGCATACTAACCAAAAACCTTCACTCTATTTATGCAAGATGGCCATTCTGCGATAATAACCAAGGTTTGGCTCGCACAACAAGGCATCCAAACACTTCCATAGACGTCAGTCAGTCACCAGACATGAACTCCATGGCACACCTCTGAGACGTACTTGTACGTGTAGTACGACGACGTTCCTGAAAACCTGCTTCCGTGGAGAGCTGTTAGTGTGTGTGCGCGCGAGCCGAATTGGGCTTAGTAAAGTGAAACAACTAAGTTTTGATGTGCATATATTGCATTTGTGTCTCTTGGCTGCCATACTGTAAATACCAATGTCCAAATTTCAAGGTGTTTTTATTTTACTTATCGGTTGTCTCTGTATTTCAAGTTTTCAAACACATATCAATTTTATTTAAATTACGGCAAACATAGACAAAATAAGTTTGAATATACACTCAAGGACGAAAACACAATATTCTTTGAATTATTCGAGATCTTACTAAGAACTGTTAATAAGGATAAAGTGCAGATCAAAAGTATTCATTCAGAGCAACGAAGAATAACCGGGGATCAATTAACATTTCTTTCAACACATGAGCAGGACCGTGTAAAGTATTTAGGGTGGTATATTCTCCCTTTCCTCCGACAGTATACATGTCCGAGGATGTAGAATTAAGATACGTTCGTTTACTTTAAACACATACTATAGATAATACGTCAACAAGCAAAGCAAGATGGCAGTATCTGAAAATGTTCAAAATCTGTTTCAAAATATATTCGAAGATATCTATTCCAATAAATACGTCGTAACTATAACCAAGAATAACTTACTACATTTGGCATTTATCATCATCCTTATACAACCAAGCCCTTACTGAATATGTTTAAGTCAGAATCTTACCTACGAACAACGCAGCATTCCCTCTAATAAGTGGCCACGCACTCTTAAAGAAAGACGTTGCGTTCATTATAAATGATGGTACTAAGTGAGGTAGCTCTTCAACCTAAAAATAAAATAAAAAAAAAATATGGTGGAAAACACAGATCAAATTACACTCAAACAACACTAATCTCAGGACAACTAATATAGCTGTGAGGCAAGTTGATAGTATACAGACTACCCCTTGTACTAGTGTTGACAATTTTGTAAGCACAGGCTGCGAGGGGTGGCGGTGTCAGTCTTCTTTTGCTAACGAATGTTTACTACTGTAACGACACAGGTCAAACCTACTCTGCTACAAATCGGCTCTATATAAATGCTAACGAGCAATCTATCAAAGAGCTCTTTCAATTGTTCACGCTAGGTACTATAATAGACAGCTAAAACCGAAAAATAATACCTCAAGAATTTAATTGTGGTTTATCATCGCCGGGGAAAAGACAGACATATTATTTGGTATCAAATAACACGTGGCAGTTTGAGCACCAAGGTGCTTTCTCGAAATAACTTTTTCGTAGTGTTTCATACGCAACCTATACATTTTAGTCTTTAATCGACATGGAATTAGGTTTGGGTTCATCACTCTAACGGTTCTGAAAAGGGACAAAAAAGTGCTCCTTTCTTCAAAATTTACTTCATCTTTACGCACAAAAGTCATTTTACATAGAAACTTGTAAAAAATATACTTAGCTCTAGCTAGGATTTAAACCGGAACTGTGTGTCAATACTCGGTCACGACAGGCAACAAAATATCTTCGGATTTTAACATAACTTAATGTATAGGAACATGCCTTAGTGAAAGGTCCAGGAAATCAAAGTTTTAACAAACTACTCGCACAAGCACGATACTGCTCCTCTTTCCTGAAAGCCGTACGGCCAGAAAGCAGATGAATTAATTTCTAACGCAAACTGTAACATCTTTCTCAATGTTCAAACACTATACTTTTTACGATTATATTTCAAAAGACCTCCACTTACTAATAATGGTGTGTACATCTCTATTTCTCTGGATACTGTTTGGATAATGTACTTACTCAAAGTATCAATTTAAAAATACACTGAAATAGTCTAATTCTGATGTTTAGAAAGGAAGCAAGCTAATAAAATCCACCACTTACCATCAATTTCACAAGATCAGACAAGAAATCGGTGTAATGAAGGTGAGCATCGTCTATGAGATGGTGCTGAATCATAGAATTCACCTTTTCAGCATCTAATATTGGCCCTGATTGTTTCAAAGCATATTTGCATGCCTACGGAATACAAAATGAACAATGATAGTACTATGAAAACCGGTTTAACTTTTCTAATTACTTATATTTGCAAAAATGTTTCATAAATTTATTACGTACTTCAGTAAATTCACAATTACTTATCACACTCATACAATACATCTATTTCCCAATTAAGCGGTTTTGTACATAACTACACCTACGATACCATAAAGGTACGGTGTTCATATTTTTATTGTCTGTCTATAGTATAAATATAATACTATTTAGATTAGTTAATATTAATGTAAAATAACTATAATATACAAGAAGTTATGCAAATAAACTGTAATTATCTTCAGCAGTATGTTGCAATAACAATGCCTTCGAAGCGTTGAGAATACAAATACTGTGGCTCGAAGATTAAAAGAGAAGTACAAGCGTTTTTTTACTTATATTCTGCATAACTAGGTGAGTTCTATTCAAAAGACTTGTTCACTACTTCTATACTGTTAACTCTATGGAAGAATACACTTCATGTTCACTGAACATGTATAACAGTATATATGGATGGGTAGGTCATTCCATGTGAAATCAACACACATTTTAACAAAATTCTACCTCACCCTCTAATTTCTATGATTTTTGGTTTTTGTTAGTACCCGTTGAAAATATTATTATTATTATTATTCAGATTTTTTGACGCGCTGGCTTTTGTTCTATGAAAGTTCAAAAAGTTAAATGTTCCGTGTTTTTAGTTTCCAAAATTACTTATGATTAAGCAATGGTTGGTGCTAGAGAACTCGGAGAGGGCTCGTTTTAAAGCTCTTGTAATAAGCTTTCATTTGATACGATATAACACTTGACAGGGTTGTACAAAATTTTGTATCCGGAAAAATATAAAATTTGATTTTCTCAAACCCGGACATCTCGAAATTTTTTTTAAAAAATCCTATATTTGGTCATACCTCCCTACAGCTACCATAAAAATTGTAATTTGGGACGATAATGGGATCGTGAAATATAAAATATTTCCATTATATGCCTGGGAAAGAAAAGGCATTAGCGGTCCACATTAAGTAAGAAACCTTTGGTAAACGTTGTATTTTTGGATCACTTTAGTAATTAATGACTTCGGCCCGTCTCGAGCTGTTAAATTTCTAAAATCGACAAACAGCCGTGCCCCAGTCGGAATTCTAACTCGGAACCCTGGAGTAGCTAGCCTGACGCCTCAGACCGAACGGCTACCAAGGTTGGCTCCGTATTAAGAATTTGAATTATTTCCGGCCTTTAGCGTTAGCCACCTATGGCTCAGGCTACGATAGGGAGGGGAAAGGATGCAGTAAGAAGTCGGCCAGAGCTTAAGTTCAGTGTACCAACTAGATATTTGCCTGGTGCGACTGACGAGAAACAATTGACTTGCAACCTTGTTACTTTTAATGTAAATGTGCTAATTATAAGGATAAATTGATATATATGAATGTATGTTGTTTAGTTATACGTAAGGACTAACCAGATCCAAATTATCTGTGTATAATAATCAGTGTGTATCCATTTAATAATATGTTAATTTGTGTAATTATTTATAGGAATGTGTATCTTGTGACTATTTTATATGCAATATGTATCCTTATGTATCTACTCGTAATGTTCCTTTGGGAACATCCTGTTGTTTGTGGAAGTATAGGTAGAGACAAAGATACATGGGGTATGAGTTTTGCCCATTACCAGTTTTATTATAAAAATAATGTAAGTTCTTTTAGATTAATAAAAAGAGTTTCCCGTGCCAGAGTAAATTTACAAGTTGAAAAGTTATATTATAACTTTTCTGGCTTCTTTTTCTTGGGTGTAGGCCCGTAGAAGAGAGAAGGGTTTGGTATAGCACCAGCCCGTAGCAACTGAGGGCTGGAAGGAAGGTACCAGTCCGTCAGCAACTGAGTGTACAGGTTGGAGGAGCGCACCAGTCCGAAGCAACTGAGTACTAGGAAAGAGGATAGAAATGATCACTCAGGAAAGTGATAATTTACATTCGTGCATCGTTGTTTTATATAGCCAAATTTGCTGATGTCGCTGACTCCTCCTCCGTATCGGTAGTAGCTTCTTGATGAAACTCAAGTTGTTGTCTGTGCTGTTTACGTTTCCCTTGATTGTGTTGTAACACTCGTATCACACACGTAGTACACACTACTATCTTGTTTATATTTTGATTATGAGTGACACGTGCTGAAGCACGTGGCGCGGCACTTGGAACGTTACAATATAGAGGAACTTTTTCGTTTCTCAGTTTAGCAAGAAAGGGAAAAATTCTTGGACGTTGCTGTACTCTGACATTCGTAAATCAAGTTGACTACAAGAGGGGGAGCTCTCGGCCAATCAGAGCTCTGACTCTCGACTCGTGATCCACATATGCTATAGCTGTCTTTGTTTCGAGAATGGATGTGGGAAAACTATATGTCACAGCGTGACAACGAACACACACTCACGCCGTCGACTAATCTACAGCATCGCCTTCTCTTCAGAGCTTCAGCAGAGATGAGGGTCTTGGTAAGAAAACATAGGGACTTTATACTTTGTAATTTAAGAGAGCAAGAGTCAGAGTATACAGCAAACGTTTCTCTCCTTTCTACCTATCCCTTTAAGCCACTAATGAAAAACTAAAACTTCGGAAACACGAGAAATTCTGAAATCTTGGTTTCCACTTTTGTGAGTAAGAATAGGGTAATTTGAAACCTGGACCCAAGAGAGAGAAGAAGAGAACCCAGAGTTCATCCATATTATATACCAGTTCATAATAAAATAAACTTAAAGTGGGGGAAAAACTATTTTATATGAGCCAGGCTAGTAACTGTTGACTTCGGCCCGTCACGATTATCCGTCACGTTCTAGTTAAAAGACACTCAATATCCCTGCCGGAACTCGAACCCGGGACCTTCGAGCGAGAAACTTTATGTGGACCTAGGGTCACCAGCCAAATATCGGATTGGTACCTTGAACTAAAGCTCTGACCAATTTCTTACTGCATCCTTTTTCCTACCATATTCCAGCCTGAGCCATAAATGCCTATATACTTCACGATCCCATTATCGTCCCAAATTACAATTTTCATGGTTGGTGTAGGGAGGTAAGACCAACATAAAAAAAATTAGAAAATTTCGAGACGTCATATTTTAAAAAAATCAAATTTTATAATTTTCGGGATACTAAATTTTGTGCAATCTTGTCAAGTGTCATATCATATCAAATGAAGAGCTTTAAAATGAGCCCTCTCCGAGCTCTCTAGCATCAACCATTGCTGAGTAATAATTTTGTAAACTAAAAACATGGAACATTTGACCTTTTGAACTTTCATAGAATAAAAGCCAGCGCGTCAAAAAATCTGAAAAAAATAATTTTTCATATTCTCAACGCGTACTAGCAATAAACCAAAAATCATAGAAATGTGAGAGGGTGAGGTAGATAAGGTATGACCCGGGTATTAATTCTACATCACTTGCATTTTGAACGCAACTTTCAGCTTGCGAGTTGAACTACGCCACATAAACAAAAAATTGCCTTTCGATACTAGATACTGAAAGAAGTATAAATGTTGCTCTATGTTAATAGCACTGAAGCTCTCTTAACCAATCTAAAACATACACGTTGATAAAACATTTTCTTACTAACACCCTAAAATATTTTGCTATCGCTACAACAGAATAAAAATATATATCAATCATGAACAGCGACAAAGTTTATAAAAATCATGTCCTTTTGTTTCAAATATAAAGTCTGACCTTTTGTTACACCATGCTATTTTTCCTCTAGTTTTCGATTTTGTAAAATTCTCCAAGCCACACGATTCGAGATTACTCTTTTGGTAATCTTCCTACTATCTCAATAGCCATCTATTTCTCTCTCTCGTTGCACTAGTTCTCAAACTTTCCACTCTCACAATTTTTGCGAACAATTTAACATGTTATTAATTCACGATGGCATTTACATTCAATCTCCTATTTTCCTTTCTTCTGAACATTACTTCTTCTCCAAACTTAACATTAACCTTAGCTTAGATATATTTTTGTACGGCTCCACATTCTTGTCTCATCATATTAAACACGTTATTTTCTTCTTACTTTAGTCGAGGGTGAAATATATATATATATAGCGGTTGGACAAAAAAATCTAAAAACACGTCATACAGGACACGTAAGTGTGGCCCGCCACTGTACACCACGTGTTGCGGTTGCCGATCGTGTTTTGTTTTCAATGTGTCATGTGGACCTTCCTCTTCCGTCAGCAGTACCCAGTTCACCTGTGAGTGTCGTGGTGTGCAAGTGGTGCGGTGGAAGCTTGACAGACTTCCAAAGAGGTATGATCGTTGGTGCCCGTCTGGTTGGAGCTTCAGTAACAACAGTGGCGACCATTGTGGGGGTATCGACAGGCACTGTGTCCACTGTCACGAGGGCATACACAATGCATGGGCAAACAACGTCTGCAAAGCACAACAGTGGTCGAAAGACAATCCTGTCCGATAGGGACAGGAGGGCATTAAAACTGATTGTAGCAGCTAAAAAGCAGACCACCGCAATGAAAATTACGTTTGAACTCAATTCCGGCCTACAGAACCCGGTTTCATCAAAAACAGTGCGACGGGAACTTCATAAAATGAAAATTCATGGCAGGGCCGCGATCGCCAAACCTCTGGTCACAGCAGTAAATGCGAAGCGGCGTATCCAGTGGTGCAAGGACCACAAGGAGTGGACGCTTGATCAGTGGAAACACGTAATGTATTCCGATGAATCGACCTACACCTGGTTTCCAACAACCGGTCGTGTTTACGTATGGAGAACACCATCGCAGGCCTATGATCCAGACTGTCTGCTCCCAACTGTAAAGCATGGGGGTGGTTCTGTTACAGTATGGGCAGTGATATCGTTGTTTTCTGCAGGTCCCATCATAGCCCTGCATGGAATGATGAATGCTAAGGCGTATGAGGCCATTTTGGGGGACCAGGTTCTACCCATGGCCCACACATTGTTCCCGGATGGTGATGGCATCTACCAAGATGATTTGGCACCCTGTCACGCTGCAAAAACGGTGCAATCATGGTTTGAGGAGCATGACCAGGAGCTATCACACCTCCCCTGGGTCCCACAATCACCAGATCTGAACATCATTGAGCCATTGTGGTCTGTGTTAGAAAGGCGTGTTCGGTCTCATTACCCTCCACCATCATCCCTTAAGGAACTGGAGCATGTTTTGGAGGAAGAATGGTACAACATTCCACACACCACGATTCAGGAGCTGTATACGTCCATTCCACGTCGGATCCAAGCTGTTTTGGACGCAAAAGGAGGCCCCACACCATACTAGGTATGATTTTCACACTTTTTCAAACGTTTTAGATTTTTT
>JAGDQP010011716.1:24323-52267 GCA_022664845.1 Lepisma saccharinum
ATATATATATATATATATATATATATATATATATATATATATATAAACAACACCAACACCAACAACAGTCACCCAAAGCCGTAAGAAACAGGCATTTCATCAATTTATCAGTCATCTAATATTTCCACAAGTGTTATGACCGTCTCGTCGACCAACTCGTCCATTTCCTTAGAGACATTCTGATGTAAATTGATGAAATACGAAAAGTGCTATGAAAGCTTAAGATGACAAAACAGGTATTGTTTGCTAATTTTGAAAGTTAAAGGTACTGAGGGCGAAAAACTACACATGCAACATTTATAACCGTAGGGAAGGTAAGGCTTTATAAAGTACGCTACCTTTTTTCCTCGAAAACGAAGTCACGAGAGAACTTTGGAAAATATGACCAAGATCTCGACTGTAGGTAACTCCGGCAATTACGCTGGTGGGGCTCGGAATAAATATGGATAAACTTCAGTCAATGTCATCTGCAGCACGATTCGAACCTACCTGAGTTTCTAAATAACCTACGCCACTACAAATACCGATGGGACTTATTTCCTTGTTGTATGAATAGTGTACTAAGGAGTCCACTATGATCTACATGTAAGAGATCTTCAGCAGAGTGTTTTCTTGTATATGTGAGTGCAATTGAAGAAGAAAATACAGTAAAAAAATATTTACATAAAAATTGTTGTTGGTGCTGAAGAAGCCATTAGGCAGATAGCGAAAATCGTCTTCAGGTAAGTAAACTCTTTTCTACCGTTGAGGACGATTACAATTAATTTAAAGCACATAATTGTGATAATAAGTTCGCCCTCCGTGCCATAATATGTCGCTTTCCATTCTTTTAAGCCACATTCTTCGAACAAAGACACTTCTGCTAACAAGTATTTTTACGAAAAATTCACACACAGCTTCGTCATAGCTGTACCATCAATGAAATTACTCAAGTCTTTCGTAATACCAGATGGTAAGTGCGAAAAACTCAAATTACACCTAAAGTCTATTTCACGAGACCTGAGAGTAAGTAAAAACAAACCGCGCACCACCCCCAATGTCTGATTTGTTGCGTGCCTTATCACCCAGTTAGATAAAGATAAAAATAGTTCTCATGAATATTCGCTAAAAGTCAACGTGAGATTATTATTTATTAACTTTAATGTTAATTTATGCTAAGCAGATAAAAATGTTTATCTGGGATGAATGTTGGTATTTGAAATCGTGAATTATATTTCCATTAACAGTAATGATTCCTGCCACATTGGTTTCACTCCTTCCCTTTGACCCATTTTCACTGTCACCAGCAGACGAAACTTGGCGTCCAAAGACAAGCAGTGGTCACATTCCAGCCCCGTGGGAGGGAGACACATGCTTTCCTCTTTGAGTTCGACAGAGGCAAAAGAGAAGGGAAAGGGGAAAATTTCTTAATGTATTCGGAGTTACTAACACATGGATAAAACACGTGCTGTATGGAGGGCGGAAATATCTTTGCCTACAAAAGCCAACCCGGTTGCAGATATGGCGGTTGAATACGCTTTCTATTGCTACGGTTGTTTACCTTTACTTTCAAGTCTCGTGGAATAGACTTTACCGTACCTTGTAACGGTAAATAATATTTAACCAGTAATATCTAACTAGAAATATAGAGAAATGATTTTCAAGCATTGCAATTTTTTTAATAATACGTACTTTGACTACTGTCTCATCTTCATCATTTAAGTGCAAGAGAAGAGAGACGATATTTCCATTAACCTGTTCCTGGAATGCAGGCTGAATGGAACTTTTTCCATGCCCCGCCAAATCTCCGAACATTTTGAAAGCAGCAGCACGTATATTTGGATTCTCCTGAAACAAAAATCGCAGAATATTTTAGAAAAATAATTAAAGAAAGGGAAAAATGAGAAAGTAGACACAGGATGGGGTTCGTGTAATATGCAGTGCGAAATGAGACACATGAACGGCAGTAATACTAAAACAAGCAATAGGAAAGAGGTAAGCAAATTACAGAAGTGAACACGGAAAAGAAAACTGAGATCAAAAGAAATAAAAAAAAAAGCGTCTGAAAGAAGCAAAGCAGACGGTTTTACGAGATTTCATTGCAGAAGTGATGAAGGTAGATTGGGAAAATGGAAAAAGTTAGAAAAAAATATGAAAATGATGCAGAAGACAAATTGAAAATGATAAAAAAAAAATATGGGTGCTGAAGAATTGTTCATTATACAATAAACTACTACCACAAACAATATTATACTTAGACAGGTTAAAGAGATTACTAAAATCAAAAAATGGTTAATATTCCTTACACTATTCTGGGAAGATCTTCGAAGAACATACGGTCCCTTTGTTTCCAGGACCATGCATTTAATCCCAAATATGACAATCTCCTCTCCCAGAAATCTACTGCTGACTACGGAAGGAATGTTTTGTGAGTCACCTTTTCCTTATCACTTTAGTCGGAAATTGTACGGGAATTCTACAACTTTGAACTAAATGGAAAATGCTTCCATTATTTTGATTGAGTGTGAGAGAAGAAGAAAGAAACAAAGAGAAAGAAAAAAGAGAAAGAAAGAAAAAAGAGAAAAGAGAAAGAAAGAAAAAAGAGAAAGAGAGAAAGAAAGAAAGAGAAAGAGAGAAAGAAAGAAAAAGAAGAGAAAGAAAATAGAGAAGAGAGAGAAAGAAGAGAGAGAAAGAAAGAAGAGAGAGAGAGAAAGAGAAAAAGAAAGAGAAAAAAGAAAGAGAGAGAGAGAGAATCAGTATTAATGTATGCGATGTAAATTAACTATTGAAATATTCTGCTACTGGGAATATTGAATATTACATTGCGATATAAACATACCACCGCATAATTTTTCTGGCAAATTATAACCCGAAATTGGTGACAGTAATAAAAAGAAAAGAGAAGTATTTACCTTCTGGAAGAAAGGTTTAATTCGTAAAGCTATAGTTATTTTCACGTTCTCAATATCAGCCTCTTCCACTGTTGTCAGCATTTGGGAAAATCCCTTCATTGCTTCTAATGGTATGTTGCCATTTTCACAGCCATCATCTAAGCCTTGAATTAAAGCAGACAACACAGACGAAGAATAACGATTTCTCTGAAAGAGAGAAAATCCACATTACTTTGCAAGTTAGTAGTAAAAGGGCACTACAAAATAACAACAGGTTCTTAATCTTATCATCAGTCACCTCAACACATTTTACAAAGAAAAGTACCCACAGACTTTTCGCTACCACAGGTCTCGAAAGTACGTTTACATATTTCAATACAATAAGGAGCAAAGCGAATGCAAAAAGCAGGTTTACGAGTCTGGCTTATAGCCAAAAGTGTTAAGCTGGAACTTGCTAAATAAACATCTTGACAAATTTAACTTCTGATTTTCTTTACTTAAAGAATATAAATGCTGCTATGGAATCTGGCCAAAGAGGAGTACCAATCGGGGAAGAAAATCCACTGTAGGTACATAGTTACAGAAAAATACAAACCTTATTTTGACTTACATTGTGTGGTCGGTCATAAAGTGAAAACGAAACGTACCTATACCCCAATGGTTAACTAACGCTCAGACTTTGAAACTATACTGGGAAAGGAACTCTGCTGCCGGAAATCCTGATTGAAGTTTTCCATGGCTTTCCTCAGTTTCACCAGACGAATGGCGAGAACCTTCCTCATCCTTATTCCCGAGACATGTTACAGGCTTAGCTCGTAACTGTAAAGTGAACAAATACATCTACCACAAATTCTGAAATGATCGTTTGACAGCCACATCGTTCCGAATCGTTGAACACGGTGTCACTGCTCTAGACAGTATTTCTTCGATTTGACTCCAGCGGATTTCTATTCCTTTCTGAAGGCAAACAATCTTCTTAAGGGATGATAAATTTGCGGCCGTTGAATTTGAACCAGTTACATGAGTACTCGTTATGGACCTATTTTGTACAACTGCTTTAAGCAACTGTATTTCTGATTACTCAAAATTAGTAACAACCGAGATATGCACAATAACATTACGTACTTTCGTGGGGCCGGTCGGGTGGCCGAGCGGTCTGCAGCGGTAGGCCATCGGCTCGAAGGTCCCGGGTTCGAGTCCCGCAGGAGCATGGGTGTGGATTTTAACAGCTAAAGGCGAATCGTGACGGGCCGAAGTACAAAGTTACTAGACTGGCGCATATAAAAATAAAGTTTACCAAAGTTTACTTTCGTGGAAAATATTATTCCGATATTTAGCTAAAGAAGGGTCATATTTGAAAAGTATTACTTGTTTGTTGGCAAAAACTTCCAAGTCCACAACTCTCACCAAGTTGTATAATCCCTCGCTTTATCCCGGAGAAGGATATTTTAGTAACCCCACGGGAGTTATTAACCCTAATTTTAATTTTTGTTCATAGATGCTACACAGAAGTAACATCTCTGCAAATTTGACAAATATTATTTCAAGACATCTGTCAAAACTTTTGTCTATAGCTATACATAGTATTACTAATACTACATAGTAACAATGCAATGATCTATAGATGGCAGCACAGTAGTAAGTAAACTTGAGGTTGAAGATGGAAGAGCTAAAATGTTTTATAAGATATTGAATCATGAACGCTATTATTATGATGCTAGGTTTTGAAGGAGATTTCCGCTACAAATATTTCGTTTTCATAACTGCTCTTTATATTTGATTTATTTTTTATTTAATTATTTTTTGTTATATTGATGTGAATACTAAGTAGACGTGATTATGTAGTTTTTTTTCTTCCTGAGTTAACTTTGATCTTTTTTAAGATCAAGTTTTTTATCTGCTACGTTTCTCTCCTGGGTTTGGCATTGGCTTCGGCCACAGGAGAGGATATGAATTCCTTTTTATTCTGCGATCTATCAAAGAACATAGTGGCATCGACAGGTTTCAGGCCAACCCTATTTATTTTGGCAAGAAGTACCATCACAGGTATTAGGTCTGCCTAAAGCCATTTATTTTTGCCTATTCTTGCATGCATTTTATCAAATCTAGACTACATTGATAGTGATTCAATGATTTTGAAAAACTTTCATTACAGATGTAAGTCTGTGTGTATTATGTTCCATATTTATTAAAGAATTCGAGAAAATATTTTTCTACTTACGGACAACTTATTTCTAATCATTTTGCATTCTCATATTCTTACTGTATTTTGTTTGTAACTTTTAGTACCTATTTTTGAGGATTTTAGTGTTTATCTTTACGGGTTTCAGGGCCCTTTTTGCCTATCTACTTTCAAAGTAGTTAATGCCAAAACATTCGGGTTTACACCGCCCAAGCAGATGAGCGTTTTGCATCATATAGTTCACCTCTTCAATAGAAAGATACTGCACACCAATACAAAAATTTTAAGAATAAATCATTTACACAACAAGCAATAAGTCCTTAAAATACTACTGACACATACGCAGTTCTTCCACATTTTCCGAGTTTAATAGGGCAATATCGTGAAACAACACAGCAAATTCTTCGTGAATGAAGAAACCTAATAGTAGTATGCGAAAAGAGGTAAGTAAAAGAAAATGAAGGTCGATATGGACGTCTAGTCACACAGCTGGTCAGCCGGCGGAATGAAGGTGAAACAAGATGACGGACGGTGTTCCAGTTTTAATAGTACGTGCGTTTTTGTATACTGAGATGACATCCATATCAACAAGGCAAAACTGATTATTTCCTCTTCACGCCATCCATTCATAATTCTTAATACTAGCCTAAAACCAACAGCTTATTCATTAATAATACAGTGCTACACTGTAATTACCTGTTCCCTGTTTAGCTCTGATACGTAACCAAGGCCCTTTAAGCATAGCTGTCTAACTATTGGTGACGGGTCGGTAAGGCAGTTCATCAGGTTACTTATAACGCTTTCTAGTAATATTGCCTCTCCGTTTCCTTTTAGATGAACCAACTGCAATGAACAATTTAAATATTAGCAGATAAAACTACGAGTCAGCAAATATTGTAACTGCTACACTACAAGAAAAGAAATCGCTGCAACCTATGATACATCTGCGGTGAATATTATAATATATATAATAATATACAAGTACACAAACTTGTAGTGTTCCCCTTCTACTCCTAGGGAACTTTCCTCCTATTTTATTCATTGTTTGTTAAATGTGAAATAGAAAGTAAAACACTGGATGTAACGTTAGATGTGTACACATAATATTCATGATATTTATGTTCCATGGAAATTTCTAATACGTGTAAATTGTGTAGTGTTTCAGGGGTTCCCACGCACACTTCATAAATGATAAGAAACTTAATTGTAAAGATGTAACACAGAGTATTAACACTGAAGATGTTACTGTTAATGTGTATAGATGAAAAAATAAATATTATGTAAACCACTAATGTTCGTTTTGTTGTTATATCAAACATAATTGCAATGGAGAAGACTAAAAAATACGCAGGGTACTACCGCCTAAGGAACATGAAATCTTATGGAAGGATCCTTAGTCGGTATCAAACTTTTCTTTTATGATAAAACAAGTCTTTGCCTTGTGAAGAATGGTGCAAATTCTATCTATATTTCTCGTTGCGTAAATGTTTGCAAAGACCTTATACTGGGTTGTCAGAATTGGCGTCTTTCTAATTTCCCCCCAATTTGAATTTAAATTGCACTTAGTTCTTCCAATGCTCACCAACAATCAAGTCAGGCGTTCACCACCAAATCTACAATTTGGAAAAAGATTTTCCTTGAAGCTTAACTACTGTTCCGATTTACTGATTTTTTAAAGTGTAAAATGGATATGACTATGATAACTAATTAAATGGCAAACTTAAGAAAATATTGTCAGTGTTCCTATCCCTGGTATTACCCAAAAAGATAAAATGGTTTATGAAAATAATTACCATTTTTCCGGCTTTGTGTACCTCCGAGAAGTTTTTTAAAAAAAAAGTCATTCATCCGCCATAAATCTTATTTCACCGACCAATTATAACCATGGTGTATACGAAGTTACATGCAATTGTCATCCTACAGTGGGAGACCCAAGTGCAGTATGATCGTTAGAATATGAGAGAGACGCCTAGGATGTCAGGCCCTTGAAAACATTTACGCAAAGAAAAATAGGCCAAAATCTCCATTCATTCTTTACAGGGCAAAAACAGTAACAGATCTTACAGCTCCAAAGACTTGTTGTATCATATTAAAAAATAAATAAATAAAAAAATGAGTTGAACACAGACTAAGGATGGTTACATAAAGCATGGTTACCGTTTATTGATTTCATGTTTATTAGGAGGTAGTATTCTGCATATATTTTAGTCTTCTCCATTGCAATTATTTATTTATTTTTACAAGTTCAATATAACAACATTACGAACATTAGTGGTTTACACAATATTTATTTTTTTCATCTATACACATTAACAGTAACATCTTCAGTGTCAATACTCTTGCTGCGTCTTTACAATTAAGTTTCTTACTCATCTTTATGGAGTGTCCATGGTAACACCTGAAACAATACACAATTTACACATATTAGAAATCTCCACGCAATAATATAAGTATCATATCACATGCACACATTTAACGTTACAACTAGTATTTTACTTACTATTTAACATTTAACACGTCACCAATCATCACAAATAGTCCCTGAATATAAGAAAGGTTTTTTATTTTTTTTCATATGGTGTTTTCAGTATCCGTTCTTTAAGTCACTGAAAAGCTAGTTGTGAATCAGAATTCAGTGTAGTGGTGTGTTTTACAATAAAGTTATCTCTTCTCCTTTCTTATTTCTAATTTACTACATTATTTCTGCGGTACTGTATATTTCTTAAAGTCTTCCTAGACGTTCATTCCTCCAAAAGATGTGTAAGCAGTTACAACTTACGAAATGTTGGGGTATTAGTGTTTGCTTCTCAAAAGACGAAGCTACACCAAGAACGTCAAGTAGGGAAGAAGTTTAAAACCCAAGTCTCCTTCGTAATAATGCCATTTCTTAATTGACTTAGCTCTTAAATAACCCAGGCTGACTGCAAACGATTAACTGTTGGAAACACGGTAGGGACCTATTAACAAAGACGTGATTTTTTTTTTGGGGGGGGGAGGGGGCAAGGGTACACCCTTGAACGGATTTTAAGCTCTCGTGTTCAAGCGGTTTGCACGATGAAACGGTTATACTTTTCTTTAGTGGAAACACTATATTGATATTTTTCTTCTCTTAGCTCTAACATAATCTGAGTTTCCGGAGACACAAGTGCACTTTCCAAGATATGTAGCTGTAGCTATTATCACAGCACTACTGAAGACAAACAGATCAACGATCTCTATCTCCTGTTACTTTTTTTTTCAAACTACTTTACATCTTGGTTTATTCGATGAATGTATCTACACTATTACATAACTTTAGAAAGGAAATTAGAATACCACTCTTCTGTGTATCTATCCAACTTCTACGTATTCCTTTTTACACTACCTTTCTGAATCAACTTGCTCATTTTAACTGCTATGTATCTGTGTTACGCAGGAAGGTAGCTAAAATTATCCATACTTACGTTGTCAATTGGTCTTCAATCAAATTTTGATTAGAAAAGAAAGAACAACAGAATGTCATTTCAACACTTCACATACCAATCAGGGTTTCTTGAGGATATTAAAACTACTACTGTTGTGAGATGATGCTTCAATGTAAATTACTATTTTTTTTTTAAAATAAAGTATCTGAAAAGGTAAAAGTTCTGTTCAAATTACCCTTACCATATTTAAAGAGTGAATTTTTATAATGACATAGAACAGCTCTTTAAGAGCTCTATTGACAATATCCCATAACGCAAGAGATTTAAATTAAAAACGAACAATTCTCTACACGGTCATATTCAGATGGCACTTCCAAATAATACACGACATTTACGTTTTTGTTCTATTGTTTATATTTTACCCTATCTTCCTTCACATTCTTGTTCCTTTTTATATAGCTGATTATGTTTGAGATGCCCCTAGTATTAAGAATGAAACCTTGACATGGTAAGTTTTTTTTATATAAATAACTGATTCGAGGTTTATTGACAACTTAAGTATAACTAATTCCTAATTTTAATATATACACACTAACTATGGAAAAAGGCAAATAATCATTTTCGCCTTCATTCCTCCAATATTTCTCGTGATAACTAATAAGCGTCA
Organism: Lepisma saccharinum; assembly: GCA_022664845.1. Classification (NCBI taxonomy): domain Eukaryota; kingdom Metazoa; phylum Arthropoda; class Insecta; order Zygentoma; family Lepismatidae; genus Lepisma; species Lepisma saccharinum. The sequence goes on from JAGDQP010011716.1 coordinate 33,447, forward strand.
ATATTTTGATTCGTCGTCTCATTTTAACTTTCGTCTTTCCTCGACTTTGTTTCTTCTAACCACATTCTTTTCTACTTTCTAACATCTAATTATATTTCACAAGGCTTATATTATACTCCCCTGTATAATTATTCTCTTCTCTGCCGTATTTTCCTCTACCTCTAACATTTCCGTCTGCCCTTTAGGCGTGCTCACAAATAACATTTCACCGACCAGAGAAACTAATTTCAAAACAATTTCTATATCTAACATGAATAAAAGTAATGAAGTTAACACCACAAACATTTTTTTTCTCGATAAGTCAGTCCCCGGCGGATGAATAGTTTTTCACGTCGCCCCCCTTCTATTCAAAGTGGTCAATACCGAGTAGACATGGAGCCGTTGGTAGATCGTTTGCTTCGCAATCGGGAGATCTTGAGTTCGATCTCAGCAGCCAGCTATCCTGACAGGTTTTTCCTCAGTCCACCAGCTAATGCCGGAATAGCACCTTCGAAACTAGATTCTGACTGACTGCCTTCCGACATCATCTCCCCACCCCTATTCCGGCCTGAGCCATGCTTGCCTAAAGGTTATAAATGAAATTAAAATTAGGGGTGTTCCAAATGTCGATATATCGATATCGACATTACAAAAATATATTGAAACTTCGCCACTGAAACTTATTGATATTCAATATATCGAAAATTAAAAACTCTTGTCTGAAAACATTTTTGTAGAAAATACTTCCATTCCATAGAGTTCTACAAAAATCAACTTCCGCCATTCAATAAAGCGAACCCGATTTACTTATCTCAATTTTTGTTATTTTTAATAATAATAATAAAAAAACACTTTCCTTTAAGGAATGAATGGGCAGTCAGATTAGCAGTTACGGTTCATTTTTTATCACATTTTTAAAATCATTCTACGGTTAATGAAGGCATTTTCTTCTGAATCTGATTTAAAAATACCACGTTTCATTTTTTAAAAAAATGATAAATAAACTTCTGGTCTGGAAATGTTGACCACGTGTTTACGTCATACAGATGGATTTTTTCACAACTGATCACCACGGGTGGATCATGGATTCATCGTGTTGACCCGGAAACCAAGCAAGTATTAAAACAATGGAAACCTTGTCTCATACGGCAATATCATCAATGCAGCAAATTACGGCAATCTTCTGACAAGGTTATCAACGAAAAACGATGCGGGACACTTAACAACGCGCCCGGTCACTTCGAGCATGTTGCCTGGACACGAGACTACCAAATTTTACAGCATCCTACCTAGCCCAGTCAGACTTGTTCCTCTTTCCAGCATTAGTCTGCTTTGCGTGGAAAGCATTTCCAAAGTGATGCTGAGGTCATATCTGGGACTGAATCTTCTTGGTTCTCGAGTCAAAGTTTCACAAGAATGGCTACGGACATGCAGCACATGATGGAAGAAATGTGCCAATTACAGGGAGACTATACAGAGAAGGGACAAGTTTTGTGTAACATTTCATCTTGTCTGTGCTGTACAACAGACTGAGGTAAATCATCTCGACTGGCCCTCGTAAAGAATAATGAAAATCAACATGGATTTAAACCAGTTCTCAAATTGAGAAGTTGAAATAGTCTAAGGAGACAAATGACGTAACTTTTCGATGCATAAAAGCGACCTTTAACGAACTACATCTCCAATTAGATTTTTTAACTGGAAACATGTATGTTGGAAACTTCACTAGCTGCACTGTTGTCAAAACATACAAAATTTGGGAATTTGTTTCTCCGGTGGTGGAAAGTTAGTTCAGTTGCAAGTACTAATCCAAAACTTCCTTATTCTACAGAACAGTTTCATGCACCCAAGTACACAGATTTCTATTTGTGTTCGAATTTTCTACTATGTAGTTTTACCACCTGCGTATCACGTTTTAAACAGTCTTTCAGTGATCACACTAAAACATATATCTGTTTTAGAGAAGACGTTAGCTAGGAACTTCAATGTGCATGCAAATCTGACGAAAATGATTTAGCATTACCGTATCATGAATTGCTCTTAATATTAGAAGAAATTATTATTTCCACCTATTCATTACCTCTGCAAACACTGCTATTGTAGTAATCCTTTGTGGTTCGAAAGTACTTGTAACATGTTGATTCAAGCATGTTATAAGTTTTGAAGTGTACTGTGGAACTGTGAGGCACAAACTCCTAAAATTATAAAATAATTGTACGTAAACATTTTTTCATACAAGTAATCTTTGCATACACGCCATATATATACACAAATGCTCTCATCTACATTTAATTCACAAAACTTTCAATCGCAATGAACAGATCATCGAAGTATTTTCATATTTACCTTCTGCATTTTTAAAATTGTAATCAAGGATATCTGGTTTCATTTCTGTACAGTAAGCACTACGCACAGGAGTTTCTCTTAAACCCTTTGCGCAAATATGATGTTATGCTAAACCATAGCCTGAGAGAGTGAATGTTACACAAAAAGCTAACTGGCCACTTTTGTGTACAATATTTGAATTGCCTATTCGCTGTATTTATCACGATCAGAAATGGTCTGAAGTTTTTTCTACATGAAATTCATTCATGTTCGAATGATTGCGTGACTGAATCATTTGCACTGGCCGTTGACTGTGTAAATATACGGGTTTCAGCCTAAACTACTAACACATACCCAAAATTTGTGTGTTACTTAGCTCCTTCAAACGAAATGTTACTAGTAGTTCAAGAGATACAGATAAAACACAATGGCAGATTTTTTAAAAGTTTTATAATTTTGGTTAAATTTGGGATAAGAGTTGAGAGTAACCAGCGAATGGACCTTTCAAATGTTGGCCGTTTTTTAATAGATGAAGGCAAAACAGACAGTATTATTCAATGACAGTACGAAATATATTATTATTCTGTCTCTAAATCAATTTCGCCGTGAATCAAACGCAAGAAAATATGATAAAAATGCCTCCTGAGAAGTCTTACGAAGAACACATCTACTACTTTCTATATTATATTATGGTCTCTGACTTCGAGTAAATAATTTTGCTGTTTGTTACATCTAACACGTCAAAAACAGCTTTGATCTAATGCTTGCACTAAAAATGATTACGTGTCGGGAATCGTAGAACAACATCAGTGAGAAAGTTTGTAAAAATAATGTAAGAACTGCGGACTTCACAACTTAATACATCACAACGCTTTAATATGAACCTTTCAGGAAAGTATGAAGAACTTCTTCCACTGTATTTACTCCCAGGCAAAATATCTAACAAACCAAGCGTTTCTTTCTGTGCTGTCATTTATCTATAAAACAGTATTACTTAAATATAGAAATAACATGCAGAAGGGAGATTGCAAATAACCAATTACGGAATGCATTTGAGAGTTACCGCGGAGTTGACAAAATCTACGCTGTTAATTCCCAGTGGAAGAAAGTAAGTCACGGCGAGAGAAAGCTACACGTGGTTGGTTTTGTATTCCACGCAAGATTTCCTTGCATTCCTAGTCTTGGTGGTTGCAAGCGAATTATCAGCATGGAGAAATATAGTACGTACAGAATCCAGGTTATTCCTTGTTGGGAGTTCTCTCTGGAAGAAATCGTACAGAAGATATGTACAGTATGTAAATTTCGACGTAGTTTTGTGTCAGCTTGTAACAGCACAACAGCTTTCCTACTCTACCCCCGCTCTAAAACCGGTATTAGGGCAAGGAACTCGTAAGCCGCACACTGTACAAGTGAACCCAATACCGATAGAATATTACATACATCAGGTAAGCGAGCTTTATTTCCTGTCAGGAAACCTGAACCCATCACCTCGCTTTGTAATGCAAACTCAAAATTATGCGCTGAGCATGCATTTCTGAGTCTAAACTGAATCACTCATATTCTATCACTGTGTCCAACCAGTGTACTAGCAACCTTACAGTAGAAGAGACACGATGCTTTGAAGTACAAAAGACGTGAACAAATATTATACATTCAGTTATTTATGCGATAGCCATTGAAAAGCGACGTCACAGGAAATTTTTCACAATCTTACATTTTTTCCAAAACTAAAAAAAAAAAAAAAAAAAAAATCTAAATACATTGAAGATACTAAGCAACGTAAGTAGCATATATTTTAAGTAACAGTCTTTCGTGGGTAAAAAATTACTTTTTTAAAACTTTTAATTCAGCAGTGTGACTGTAATTGAAGCCCTCCGAATATATGATATATTTTTAAGTTTGTGAAAATATAAATATTTGTGATCGAAGTGGTACTATCCACCAGTCTTCTCACTCTACGACTACACTGACCGTGCTTTACTTTACAGAATACATTCCAATTTCTTAAGTGAAACACTCACAAAACATGACAATTTAAAGGAACAGTGGTTCAAAATTTGAGGCATCCTTTTAACCTGTAAGCATGATCACGGTTAAGTTTGATATTTTAAATCTAAAATTACCTAAAAGCAGTTTTGAGCTCCTGTTTAGCCAAGTGGTTAATGCTTTCGTGTTCACTGTGGGAGTTGCCGGGTTTGGATTCAGTTGGAGTTTCTCTACTTCTAATATGACCCAGCATCATATTAAGTGAGGGCTATTTGAATTAAGAAGTAGCGAACTCTGATCTTGAAAGCCAGATAAAGCGGCAATGACCAAGCAGTGAGGTGGATGCACTGGTCATGTACCACTAGTAAAGCCAATGAAGTGAAATAAATATGTTTGATCATCCAAAAGACGTTATTATCCAGCTTGATAACGATTGTATGTAAATTAAAATCAGTGTGATTCGAAAGATTTTGTCGTTCTACACAAATATATCTGTGATGTAAGCAGGTTTGGGTCTGCGCAATCTCGCTAGCGTTAATTCGAACCAGACCACGAAGGCTGGATAATTTACAAAAACGCATCACATTGCAGTTTCTCCCGTATATTTTACTTAATAATTAGTTAGAACATTTATATGAAGACGTATATCAAATATAATACGATATAAGTTTATGAAAATTTTCGCCTCATAAAGTGACGCAATGTTCATTTCTAAAGTTTTAAATCGTATCTTGATTGAATAAACGAAAGTGATATTACAAATATTGATATCAAAACATTAAACAGTGAATTCCACTTATATTAATTATACAATTACGCTTTTCTGACGCCTTATTCACTAATAAATGTTTCATAATTGATTCAGAAGTGATAAATTCCTACCTCACTAATGAAGGAATCATCCTTATAAAGGATACAATATTTTCGCCACTTTCCATGTGACCACATAACAACAAAGCTTCGGCAGCTTCTTCACATTTCCCACACAGCAGAAATGCCTGTAATGCCTCTTGAGCAACTCTATCAGAAAAAATGTACAAATACATATTAAATGTAGCTTGAAACATTTAACATAGCTCTCAGACAATAGTAATAATAAAAGAAGCATGATATGCATATTAAAATAATTTGATTAATTACACTTATATTATTAAGTTTAATTTATTCCTGCAGTCCTCAATTGTGGTGGAACTATTTATTTATATACACTATGTTTATTGATAAAGCAGTAGTATTACACAATACCGTGAAACGTTAGGTCAACAGTGCAAATAAATAAAAAGTACCACAACAACCGGGAATTGCAGGAATAAAACAACCTTAGTAATACATTTTGTGAGTATTTTATCATATATTCCGAGTATGTACGAAGAATTGAATGGTGCTATTCGTGTGTGTGTTTCATACGCATTTTTACATATGGGAAAAGAAAGTGCATTAAATTTTCTCTGCATTCAGGAAATTAAGTACACATTTTAAACTGAGTTTTAGGTACAGTCACGGAAAAAGGTATTTCGGGAACATAACATTTAGTTTTTTATTTAACAGATATTTATGGATAAGGCACTCAAATATGCATAAGCTGACATATCTGAGGGGCTGGAACGGACAGGGTCAGGCCATAGTTGCCTACCTAGTCCATAAATATACGTTAAATAAAAACTAGATGTTATGTTCCCGGAATACCTTTTTCCGTGACTACATTTGATGCCATATAATTTGGAGAAAGACAGAACTCGAAGGGCAGAAGAAATTAGGTATATACTTCTAGAACATAACCACGTTCGTTTTCGATCTTTTACGAGATACAGAGGAATACATGAGAACAGTACAATTGAGTACAGCGTACCAATGTATAAAGGAGAAAATGTAACTCAGACTTTATGAACCCCATAATAGAATTCCTTACCTGCTGACGCATGATACTACTGCTTTAAAGAAAATTGAATTGTGTCAGCTAAAGTAAGAGAAAATGTACATTACATGCCATACGTCATAACTTGGTAGAACGTACATTTCAAAAGTGCTCTGAAGACTACAGATGCTTATCAGAATAATGGAAACACCTGTAGTTGGCAACACGTCAGATGTATGGGTTGGCAGTGGTGTCGTGGCGACCGCAGCGCCGGACTGCTGGTGGTGGTGTGTTAGGTCGGTCTCCATACTACGTCAGGCGTCGTGGAACAGGAGTGTGCAGTGGCTGCAGCAGACGGAGGTAGTGTAAAATGGGAGACCTCTCAGAGTTTCAAAGAGGGCAAATTGTTGGTGCGCGGTTATGTGGAGTGAGTGTGACGGCAGTGGCTAGTGTGTTAGGTATGTCGCCAGGGACAGTGTCGAAGGTGATGACGGCCTACACAACACATGGGAAAACCACATCGGGGAAGCGGAACAGTGGGCGGAAGAAAAGCATCAGTGACAGGGTACGCCGGGTATTAAAGCGCATTGTCACGCGGAACCGTCGTGCCACTGCGGCGCAAGTGACGGAGGAACTCAATCAGCACCTCCCCCAACCTGTTTCGACAATCACAGTCCGCCGCGAATTACATGACATGAACTTACGGGGTCGTGTTGCACGGGCCAAACCTCTCATCAGGGACCAGAACGCTTTAGCACGCCGCAAATGGTGCCGCGACCATGCAACTTGGACCGTTGACGACTGGAAACGTGTGGTATGGTCGGATGAGTCACCATTCACCCTATTCCAAACCACGGGCCGTGTTTATGTGTGGAGAACGCCCAAAGAAGCGTATGATCTGCAGTGTCTCCGCCCAACTGTGAAACATGGCGGCGGCACGGTGATGCTGTGGGCCGCAATATCATGGTTTTCATTGGGTCCTGTGGTCACACTTCGCGGACGCATCACTGCCAACGATTATGTCGCAATTTTAGGAGACCACTTGCATCCTATGGTCCGGATGTTGTTTCCGGACAATGACGCCATATTCCAGGATGATAATGCACCCATTCACACAACTGGAGTTGTTGCAGCGTGGTTTGAGGAACATCGGGATGAAGTTCAACACCTCCCCTGGCCCGCCCAATCCCCAGATCTCAACATAATTGAACATTTGTGGTCCATCTTGGAAACACGACTCCGGCGACGATTTCCACCTCCATCCTCTCTCACAGAACTGGCCGATGCCCTGCACGAGGAATGGTGTAATATTCCACTTGCTACCATTCACGACCTCTATGCCTCCATCCCACGTCGCATCAAGGCTGTTCTGAAGGCGAAAGGTGGCCCGACACATATTAATCTGGTAAGTTGCACTTTCGTTCAGGTGTTTCCATTATTCTGATAAGCATCTGTATGTAAGTAATGACACAAGGGCAGTTAGAAGGAGCCCTATCTATCAAGGCATGAAGAACAAATATCAAGGCATGTGTTTACTATCTTCTGTTAAGTTATGTACAGGTAGATTTGTTGGGGAGTAAAACCAGTCATAGTTGAATCAGGAAAATAATTTTAATATTTTATGACTCTTTACGTCAATTTACTTTACTTGCATTTCGGGTCTTGGTGACTTCGCGACCTATTTTTTTTTTTTTTACCTCAGAGATAACGTCCTTCGGTAAACACAACTTTCGAAGAACAAAATGAGGAAGAAAGATGAGAGGCTTTTCGGTTTATGTATTTAAGTAATTACTTTACTAAGCTGTAGTGGTGGCCTTGGCCTAAACCCCTAGGGATGAGGTTTTTTTTGGCGTGTACACAATTTCACACTGCATTCCAGTCTCACGACTTCTCATACTATATTAAAGAATATTACATTATTCTTCAGTGCTCACATTTCATTTTTACTTCCTCGAGATATTCCACCACAACGTATACTTGATCACTCAATCCATTTGCTATTTACATCATCCCAAGCATTTTCTCGGCTATCACATTTAAATTCTTCTTATATCCTCACGGATTTAGGGGTCTGGGTTGACGCAATCTATTAACTTTACTACTACCATTGGAATTTTAAGTCTACAAGAAGTATCATTTTCGAATATAATCTTAAGCTATAACGACTTGCCTGTACACTTGAACCCTCGCATTCCACCGGTAAAGAACGCCGGTATTGTTCTAGGAGCAACTTTAATCACCTATAAGCCCTGATGTAATATATCTTATTAAAAAATACAACTTTACTGTAAGGATTTAGCATGAACAAAGAAAATGACTAAGCTGAGATAACTATGAAGCTAAACAAACGCAACAAAAAATATTTATTATTATACATTAAAATAAACTGGCATGGCTAAATACTTTAAAAACACGATGTAACAGTTTTAGCTCTCTAGCAGAGCTTTCCTCAGACAAATTAAACAACTAAGTTGATATAAGGCCTGAGTGTAATTACATACAAAAATACCGGCCTGAGCCAAAGTTGCCTAAAGGCCTTAAAATAAATAAAAAACATACAAAAATACATTATATTGTCAAAACAATCACTACACGGCCAACGTTGTAATGCTTAAGACTGAGACAAGTTGATATACAGCACGCTATTTTTTAAAAAGAAAAAAAAAAAAGAAGGGAAATAATGTTATCAGAAGAGTTGAAACTTACTTTGGCGGATCCAATTTATAAGCATTTCTATTTGGAATGAACGTATGTCTTTCTCTCTTCGAGTTTTGTTGAGGAATGTATATTGGTGGCGAAACACCGATGTAACAGCCGTGAGCAATAAGTAAGGACGAAAATATATCGGCAAATCTACGTCTTGCAATATCTTCCATAGAAGCAATACCAAACATCTCTTTCATTGCACTAATGGCCTGAAAAAAAATTAAATAATAATTCAAAAGTACAATACAACCGAATTCCTATGGTCTACGTATCACCTTCTCTGCGGATATTACATTTACAATACATTTCGTATACAAGCTCATATTCCAAATAGGGCTTAAATTTTATTATGCATATTTCAACTTGGGAATAGACTACAATACAAGCTCATATTCCAAATAGGGCTTAAATTTTATTATGCATATTTCAACTTGGGAATAGACTACAATGCGCGCGCACAATCCAATTTCCCGCATTTGAGCTGCATTTTCATGTTATAAAAGATGGAACTTAAAGCAGTCACATTTTTAGTAAAAGAAAGGTAGTCAACAGGCACACAAGTCTTTACGATAAAACTTAATTTCAATGTGTTATTTGTATTGGTTACTGTTTTTACAGAAAGGCCAAGTTAAAGGTTCTGCGCTGCATTTTATTTAAAGCTTTACATCATACATTAAATGGTGAGAGTCGAAAGTTAACGATCAGTTGGGAGTCTCTTGCATTTACTGAATATTTTATAATGTTTTATGTATGACGATCAAGTCGTTAGAATATTGTTGAGGTCCACAACAAATAGAAGGAAATTTTATGATCCAGCTTTAACTTTGCACACATTATGGGAGAATGGATCGAAATTTAAATAATTCCCTGTTAATCATGATACACAATACGATGACTTCATTACACATTACATCAAAGTTCTACAACATATCTGAATGCTTATGGTTGGAAGAAATAATATATTTTTTACCATTAACGCGTTGTGAGGTTTGGTAAACTTCCATTGCTTACCTTAAATCTGCAAGAACTTAGAAGAAATAAAACTAATCAGGCTAGTCTTGAGGACTCAGGTAAGCAAAATTTAGTTTCCCACCTGCTATGTGGAGTAAATAAGAAACAAAAACTTACAAAGGGAACTGAAATGTAATCCTCGAAGCAACACACAAAATATTTCACTTATTGTACTCGTCTTCTCTATGTTCACATTTTTACTGGAGATCATTGAGAAATTATTTTAACTTGTAATCTGCCAGACTGCCCCTCTCTTTAATTCTAACACCTCCGCTGAAAACTGAGATTTATTTTTACTCTGGCTGTCATCCAAGTGGGAGGAGAGGGAGTGAGTCATGCCTGGCTTGCACAGCGAAATAAGGTGAAATTCCATCGTCTGACAATGTGATTTTATAAAAGTGTTGGATTTCTAATATTTGGGCAGAAGCCAAATGAGGAATGTATGAGAACAGCTGTGAAAACCAGTTTTGCGGAACCTGAGTAATACACCATCAGAAGCAAAGGGGTGGGGGTGGAATTGACCTGCATACTTAGCTTGCAGCTGTAAACAAAAGAAAGTTGATTCCTCTGCTCTTCTCCACTCGCCCTGTTACAAAACAAAGAGGAAGGGGTGTGAACGGCCTTCAACCTTTTGTACTTCCGTCTTTACATGTAAACAATAGCCACGAAGAAGCGGGAAATCAATACGTCCGAAACATGAACCCATTCTGAAAACTTCGCTATAAGCGGTCTTGACGGGAAATATTATTCGTAATTTACGGTCATTTCTTCCAGGTTTTAAATAGGCAGGGTGACGGGGATTTCATTTATGTTTGCAATATCCAATAATTCGCTATATCCGAGTTCGTTATAAGTGGGTTGCACTGTACTTACAAAAGTAGTTCCCAAGGGAAGGGAATTTTGACTAAGTAAAAACACTCACGAATAGAAAAGTTATGATTTGGAAGGCAACAATATTAATGTTAGTGTGTTGGATTTAAATGTTTAAAATGCATAATCCTCATAGTTTGAAGATAGATAGCAGTGGTGATGGGCGATTAATTTTAAGTTTTTCTTTACAATATTGCACTTTATTTTTACTTATTTTTTCACTAGATAGCTGTTTTCTTAAGCAGTTTTTCTTTTTATCGTTTTTTAAAAATACGTAGTGCAGTACATACTGATTTTCACATCAGTTTGCATGTTACTGTCCCACACTGACTCATCCAATTACTTCTACATCTAATTTCTGAGCTTACTGCATGTTTTAAATAAAGAACGTACTGCTTAACATAGTAGTAACATTGAATATCATCTCATATATATATTTGGCTGATTTATTTATGGTTCAGAAACTTTCTGTCCGTATAGATACATGGTACAAGTAATATTTACCCAACAGCCAAAAGTATCTTCGAAGTAGAATTGCCAATTTAGAAATCCTCACTGCAATACGAAGGTTTTATAGTTAATGGTTACATATATAAGAAGGAGTCCTGTATGATCATGGCATAAAGGAATACGTAAATTTACCTAGTTGAGCGGACTTAGCATCTGTCTATTTAAGGCATCCCAATGACAAACTAGCTTTATTCGAATTGACGTTTCATTTTCTAGGCTGTATATATGCGAATAAAACAAGTTAGCGCTCCCATTCTACTAATACCCGCGAAGGCTCTGGACCCTTGATAGCATCTTAAACGCACGAACATTATTTTTTATAAAATAGGGTGGCAAGATTATCAAGTGGGTGCTTAAGGACGGGATCACCCACAGTAGTTTTCTATTGTTTCGAAAAATGGTTATGCCAAAATTCGGTGCTGATACGTAAACAGTATGGAATTAAATTGAAAAAATAAATAAATAAAATAAAATTATTAAAGCGATTGGCAATACTGAACTGCGACGCCTGCTCCGGTGGCTGTGAGATAATTTAACCAAGACTATCTAAATACACTTTCCCTACGTCTACACCTTGTGGTTCATGAGAAATACTTTTTGGACATTAGATGCAAACACTGACAACTGGGATGTTTGGGAACGGGGATATAAACAGTTTTTCAATTGTGTCGGATAATGTTTATAATTGGTGTTGCTACGTCTAACGTATGGAAGGAATTTAAAAAAAAATTGAATTTTTAAGACAATAGGGTGATTGGGGACGAGGAGCGATTTCTTTCTATGGTAACGAATAATGTTTATGCCAATTTTTGTGCAAATAAACGGGATGGAGGCAATCTGAACAATTGATTTAAAATAAATGGTTTGGCGACAGTGAACCACTACCAAGACGGGACCTTTCCAACAACATCTCAACCATCTTCGTAGCCCTAGCAGCTCCCAAGTTGAAAGCTGTGGACGGAGGAATAAAGCGGGAATGTAAGGTTTCTCAAGGAACATAAAAGTACTATGAGTTCACTGTAAGGTTCGTATACAGCGTGTTCAAAAAGTAACGGTGATAAATCTGAGGCGCGATTTCTCAGACCAAAATCAGAAAAAAATTCTTTGAAATAATTTCGAAACATGCCTAGTTTAGCAGCTATAGGCACCCAAATAACGTAATATCTCGACAACGTGTCAGCTCAGCGAATCACAAGCAAAGCTGCACCCAAGAATTGTATTTCATGACTTAGTTTTGAGGGTGTGTAGATTCCCCACAGAAGAATCTAATTCTCAAGTAATCGACATTGCATAGTAGACAAACATAGAATTCCCCTTTACACGCTGTATTCCTCAATCACAAACTTTGTTGAAATACTATTGACAAAAAGCTCACTTTTTCTGAACACATTACTCAAATTACTCGAAGTGCTATGAGAAAACTAGGTTTGCTCTATCGCTTCACAGTAATTCAAAATCAGTCTGCACTTAGCTTGTTTTACAAGTCCTATGTGTCACCTACTAATGAATATTGCTCGCCTATATGGTCCATGACATGTCCCACGCATCTTACTAAGCTAGAATCTACTATAAATTTCTTTGTTGGAGAGTCAGAGTTCCCAAATTACGTGTGTTCTCTAATGCGGATTTAATGAAAATATTGAATATAAAATCACCTCGAGCTCGTTGCAACATTGATGATGGTTTTTCTTGCACAAAATTGTTAAAGGCAATATTCAATGTGAAACCTTATTATCACAAATCAACTTTCGTGTCCCTATCAGATGAACACGAAATGTAGCCCTCTTTTATGCAAATAAACCCCGAATAAACTTGGTTCAAAGGTCACTCGTAAATAGGATAGCTACAAAATATAATTGTCTCCCACAGGCACTTGATATTTTTGCCTCAGAGCACTTTTAGGGGGCAGATAAACAAATTGTATTTGTAAATACTGCTATCTTGACGTTCTTGTACATATTGTTTATATTTTTTTTGTTGTTGTTAATTTCTGTTAATGTTTCTATGTAAAATGGCCAACACGTGCTGTATTGGGAACTTATTCGCAAATAAATAAATAAAATGGGTACAAATTTGATTGTGATTTTCTAAGCCGACATGTCTTACGTCATTATTTGTTGAGATACTATGTAATTTGCGGCGATACCTCACACCATTTGGTTGCCTCTAGTTTCGAAGCTTCGCATATTTCGAAATTAGCAAGAAACTTTTTGGTCTTGGGGAACTCTCTCTCTTTTGTTAGTCAAGATGGCTGGATAGTTGTCATATTTCCATTTCTTTCAATTGTTTTCGTTCTTTCATTCCCGACATACTAAACCCATTAACCTCAGTGATGATTCAAAATGACTTGTCTGTTCTGGGTTACTGACATTTGTCTTGTATACCCTTCCACATAAGTAAAGTAATAATGTCGTAGCTAATTTCACAAGTAAATCTCCTTCCATCTATCCACTGCAAAGACGTACGCCAAGAAATAGGAACAACTAGGAATAAGTTTAAAAATATTACCCGTAACTCTCAAAGTAATTTGATGCTTCTTGTTCCTGGAGTCATAGGCAATCACTTACCGCAAGAGGTAAAAGCACTGCAATTCGCATTTTCTCTCTTCCCGTTTTGTGTGAATCTTGTTCTTCCTCATATAATGGAGTACATGTAATAAGGCTAAGGAACTGTTCTATTATATCAGCAGATAGAACAGGATTTTGGGCCAATACTTTCCAACACTCCACAACAGACCTAAAGTAGAGAAAAATAAAATAAAAAACCTGTCAGTGCTGATTCAAAGTACTGCATGCTAACTGTCATATACCTGCCTCCTTTTGATAAAACTTCTAATTCTAAAATACTTGTGAGTTTTTTTTACTGCACACATTGAATAGTGAACTAACAGCAGCGTCACGTAACACTAATTATGGTGCAATTTAATCAAAGTTCCTATATTTGTTTTATTCTCTACAACCTATACATGCTATAACATTATTTTATCAGGTTCTTATCCATCCTCTTATTTAATTAACACATTATGACAGTGATCAAAGCACTGAACACTTTCTTTACACGTTTACGGATCAAAAATACTATCTGAATTTCTAGGATGCAAGTAACTGAAATCTTCGTAATATAATATGGACTACTTACTGATCATAAGGCAGCGGCTGATGAAGAAAGGCTGTTACCACAGCTTTCGGGTGGTGATTGGCTAGAGCCAAGACTGCTCTGACAGTACCAGTCCGTGTTTGGGGACAACTGATCATCTCAAGTTTATCATGAAATCTTGCTGTAAACAATATTTCACTAGAATCAAATCCATTGTCATATATATACTTACAAATATGTATAAAATACGACTTAATATTCATATATTTACCTTTACAGTAAGCTATTTATTATTATTATTATTATTACAATATAAATGTAAATGAATTTTATCAACGAATAAGGAACGATAGGATATTTAGAAACTACATTGAAAAGGAATTTCAGCAAGAAAGAATTGGTCTCTTCGAAAACTAGTTAATTTCACTTACATTGAATAAAAACTTGTCAGGATCTCCTGATAACGAGGTAAACATGTTACCGAAATGAGTCAACACTCCCTTGTAAATAAAATTTAATCCCTTTTCAGTGTTACTACTTAGGAGGATCACTTAATACACATTTTTAAGGAAAACTTTTCATTTGTATCGAGTAGGGCGGACTTGAAGGGAGTGGCATCATACTTTTCGCCCATCCAATATTAGGAATACACAGCAATATTTTTGAATTGAGTTCTCGTTCTAAAACGAGATTTCATTAATATATTCTAAATTACAATATTTATTTTTTATGTCTGATTTTGTATTTAATTGTATGCCCATTCTCGCCAATGAGATTCATTCTGAATCACGTAAATCAAAGTTTTTACGAAATTCGGAGTATAACACTACTTCCTGTTTATGTCTTGTTTCAATCGCCCCGTGTTTCAATTTGTTTCATCCAGTACAAATTTCTATAAAAAATATTTTGTTAAAGGCAAGGAATTAACCTGCTAGATTAGCGTTGTACACCCGCTTGAAACAAAGTGATAAGAATTTAAAACCCGTGTACACTACAAGGTGAGTAGTGAAATATCAATACTCTTGCTTTCATTGTGTCAAATTACAGCACGAGAAGAACTCGGGCCGGGCTCTTCAGGCCGGATGGTGTTTAGGTAAAATCGGGCTGGCCCGAGATTGAACCCGGTTGCTTGACTCGGTCTACGATACATGAATTAATATATGATTTAATGGAACAGTAACACAATAACTATCAACAAAGTGACTTACACATAATCTCTGGAACGTAGTGGTACAGTTCTCCACCCTTGATTTTTAAGAACGTATTTAGAACAACACTAGCTCCATTCGAGCTGCTGTCACTTACATCCAACAGACCATCCAGCAAACTCTCCGTGAAAGGTATCAACTGGAAGTGAGGAAGCTTTCCACTTACAACCTGAAACAAGGAAACATTATTAAAATAAAAATGAAAGCAAGGGAGCGAGAAGAGATTAAAGAAAGTTTAATTTGAGCGACCCTAAATATTTTTGGAGACTAAAACGTTGTCCTCGTTCTGGACTTCGCGACCAACTACAAGGGATTAAAAACAAATGATTGTTTCATGAAGCGCTTAGTAAGCCGCTTCAAGTTACAAGGTAACCAAAAACGTTTCTGACGTCCCATTAATCATACGCTCACAGAGAGGAAACCAAATGACGCACGTGTCTTCCAAGCGATCTGGAGTTAGTCTGACCATCGACCTTCAGTAATACAGGCACGATGCTCACACAGCAGTCATAACTCGTCCAGTGCAAAAGAGAAATGGAGGTATCGAAGTAGCTTGTTCGCGTGTTTGTTGTATGACTTTAAAGTGGGCCTGTCAGCTGCCGAATATGCCATGAACGGTAGTTGGTGAGAATGCCGTGAACGAACGCACCGCCAGGCATTGGTTCCAGAAAATCCGTTCGGGAGATGTGAGCCTTGCTGATGAACCTCGCAGTGGACAAGGCCCTGAAAGCAGCCATCGAGGAGGACAGTGGTCTAACATGTGATGAACTTGCAGAAAGGTTCCATGTTTCCGCTGAAACAGTCAGACTGCACCTGCATGGGATAGGGAAGTCATACAGGTTAAGCAAGTGGGTACACCACACACTGTCGGCAGCCAACAAGAAACAACGAGTGACAGCCTGTTTGTCCTTGCTCACTCGACATCTGAACACTCATATTTGATCGCCTGCTCACTGGTGACGAAAAGTGGATCCTCTATGGCACTCCCAAGCGTACCAGACATTGGTTGTCGCCACGTGACCCTGTTCCTCACACCTCAAGCCACCTCTGCACCCACGAAAGGTTATGCTCTCTGTATGGTGGACTTGACACCAAGTGGTACATTACGAGCTCCTTCCACCTGGTCAGACCATCACTGCTGACCTCTACTCACAGCAGTTGCAAAAGGGTGCACCGTGCATTGCGGCAGGAGCCGGCATTGGTGAATTGCAAGGGTGTGCTGGTCCTCCACGACAATGCCAAGCCACATGTGGCAAAGAGGACCCGGGAGACCCTTTAGCAACTTGGCTGGGAGAGATCCTTCGTCAAAGAGAGATCTGCGGAACGCACTCACGGAATTATTTGCCTCGAAGACCGACTTTTATCACCAGGGTATTGTGCAGATGCAGGAGCTTACTTCCATACGTAAAGGTACGTACCGTCCATTGTATTGCTCTTTGTTTATCACTGCTCTAGAACGGAAAACACTTTTTTGGTTACCTTATATAAAGGTAAGCAAGAAAGTTCTGTCGCTTTTTCAACCACCACCTTCGAACATCGATATGTCACCTAAGACGTACCTGGAAGATCAAAAATAGTCCCCATCAGCATCGACGACCTTCCCCAACGTTCTGGAAGGCCATGGATTCCATCGCGTTAGAACTTGGTGGGCCGTGAAGCGAAGAAGGTATCAAGTGCATTTTGCACCTCTACTAGGGATTTGAACTGGCGTCCTCTAAGGTGATTGTCCAAGGAATGGAACAGGTGAAAATCGGACGGTGCAATGTCCGGGGAGTATGGCGGATGCAATAGTGTTTCCCATCCAAGGCGTAGAATGGTGTCCCGGGTCATCCTAGCTACGTGGGGTTTAGCGTTGTCCTGTAAAAGGAGGATCCCTTTGCGATTCAGAAGTGCTGGCTCCAGAGTTTTGAGTTTTTATTGAACACGGCACAGTACACAGTTGCATTGATGCTCTGACCAGCTGGTAGTAGTTCCCGATGCACGATGCCGCGAGCAGTCCACAAAACACACAGGAGGACCTTCTGGTGCATTACTGGTTTCGGCTGTTTTGGAACCGGTTCATGGGATGCTAACCTATGATGACGGCGCCGTGGAGCTTCGTACAGGACCCACTTCTCATCACATGTCAACACCCTGTCCAGAAATGGTTCCTTCCTCAGACGAGACAGCAAAGAAACAGGTGTCTGCTCGCATTGCAAATCATGTGGGACCCATCGACCCAACTTGTATTGCTTCCCAAGTTGATGGAGGTGCTGCCGAATGATTTCTCCACTCACACTGAATTGTATTCCTCACATGTCTGGCCACTGTTCGCCTCAATTGCTGAATGAAGATCTTCATTTGGTACCTGTGTTGGTCTTCCTGCACGTGGTGCGTCTTCGAGTGTTTTCGTCACCGTCCTTAAACTTGGTAAACCACCGCTGCACTGTCCGCGTAGTCACGCCACTCTCACCAAAGGCCTGGCATATCTTCCTCCCCGCTGCAGCTGCGTTTGACTCCAGTTTGAACTCGTACAGCATACACGTCCTTATGACGCTCTGTGGAAGTCCCATGTTCACTCTGCCCTTCCGCACGTTCAAGGTGTAACTGAACTGCCACAACCAGGTAGTATGTTGGCTATACCCACACCAACAACTGACCTTCGCCTGATCTCCATTCGCATTCAACTCACGATGTGAGGGCCAATTGAGCACAGACCTCCACAAAAAGCGACAAAACTTTCTTGATTCCCTTTATAGTTAGCGCACATGTTAATGTAATGAAGTGTATATTGTAAAAAAATACCGTAAAGAAAGATTATTGAAGCAAATCTCAAGTTATTATGGGTGCCGGAAGTGAAGGTGAAGAAAATAGTGAAAATCCAATTGGCTACATGCGACACTAAAACGATTTTTTTTCCATCGACCATCTGGCGATTGGAAACGAACGGCTAAATCACGGTCGGTGATTTCAAATCTGAAGTCAGTTTCGATCCCTGTTTTCATTGAGACGTCAGCATGAGTTACAAACAAAACAGAGTACACCTAAAATATTTAGAGGCTGCTAAATATATGAGTTAATTATAACGCAGACTTGAGCAGGAACATTTCCGTGCGAAAAGAGCGTATAAGCAGATCATCAAACTCTACTACATTCACTGTTATACTAGCGTAAAATAAGAAAAACATGTAATTCTGTTAACAAAAGGCGGTTTTCGTTAGCGAACGCGTGGCATCACGATTTATTGCAGGTGTAGACAGACAGACTTGCAATGTTACTCCCATCAAATTGTCCTT
>JAGDQP010011717.1:0-52264 GCA_022664845.1 Lepisma saccharinum
TTATCTGGGAAGATTTATAAATTCCCCATAATCCATTTCATTTAAGAATTCATTAAAATTGTTTGTTTACTTGATCTTGATCCAATTGCAAATTCATTGTTATTTCTTTAGTTTCGAAGTCATTTTTCATTTCTTCATTGTCTTCAGGAGAACAATCAAACTGGTTCTGTTCCGTGTTATCCAGTTTTACAGGTGTTTGTTGGTTGTCAGTAAATTTCTCTAATTTACTTTGATCCACTTGTAAACTTAATTGACGTTCTTCTAATGTTCTGATCGATTATTGTAATTTGTCCACTAAGTTAGTTATTTACCTTAAGCTATTCCTTTCTAGCCCTGAATGTGGATATTTGGGTTGTGACGTGATTCTGTCCTGATTTCGAGAACTGCCATACCTCTGTCCATTTGAATTATTGGTAAATGGATGCATTATTCTATTCTTATTCTATATATGTGTGTTATATAATATTCTTCGCCAATCTCTGAAATATATGTTCATGCCTGGTCGACCCAGTATAGGAATAGAACTCGCTCGAAATAACCATCCATTCTGTAAATTGTAGACTATTTGTAAATAGTCGCAAGAATGAACTTACCCTGAACCAACAATTCTTGATTATTTATTGTACGTAACTGTACATTAGAAGACTCAATAAGATGTTCCAAATGCATTTGTTGAATTGTAGACCTGTCTATTATGTTATAACATGATCCACTGTCAACCAAAAGATCTAGTTCTTTGCCATGAATTCTAACCTGAAAACCGACGCATCTGATATCTGTGTATTCTTGGAATCCTATATAGTATTTATCCAAAAGTAACCAAATCCTAAATGCTTTTGCACATTAGATATAGTATTTTGAACTTCATTTTCGTCAATATTATGGATTTCTGTAACTGGATTTTCTGTTTTAGAAGTCTGACTCAGAAGTTTCTCTTCACAGCACACTTGGAAATGATTTCTCTTACCACAGGAAGCACGTATCTTTCCATATGCCGGGCAGTGGTTCCTACGATGATTACGAGAACAAAATCGGCATCCATATACAGGGTGCCCACAAAATTTGTGAACTTAAATTTCCTGACCAGATTAAAAAAAATCCTGACTCTCAGACTATCCAATATCATACCTTTGCAAAATATTTTGTTTTCTTTTATATACAGCCTCCACCAGCCCCAAAGCTGACACTCTCTCCTCTGAGTAACTAAGATTATGATTTTATTACTTCTTTACAATTCAAAATACAATAAAATTACAGGAACAAAGTGTTTACTAAAATATTTTGCGAAGGGACTGATTAAAACAACCCAAATTTACATTTTTCTATTATGAACATGTTATGTTAGGGCAAGCCAAAGAAAATGTTAACAACTACAACATACTTATATGATAAGTTTTACGAATATAAACAATGAATATTAGACTACTGCAATAATTATAAACAATATCATCAGAACGAAAACAGAAGTTTCAACAATATCCACAAATGTTAATTTTGCAACTTCCGCAAAAGTTTGATTTTCTGAGAATGTTCGTCTTGCTCCATTTCAGATTTTTCTCTTAACTTCTTCTGTTCATCTTCCAGTTTCTTTATTTCATTCACGACCTTCCTTTTTTTCATAATTACTCTCTTCTATTTTCTTAGCATTACGCTGTGTTTCCAGGTAGTCTTTATATCGCCTCCGAGCAGATCTTGCGTATGTGAGCATTTGCTGTGTGATAACAATAATATGGATTCCTTTGCAATTGATAACAGCATCATGCACTCTCTTCAGTGCTATTATTGTATGTTCACATTGATTTTCAATAAGAGCAGACTTGTTGATTGAGAAACCACCCTCAACTGGAGCATTCCTGTGGGAAAATATCAAACTCAATTTTACCACTTTCCACAGTGATGAGTATTTTTGGTTGTTTGAAAGAAGGGAAGCATAGAAATTATCGAGCCTGGCAATTCCTTGCTTGTCTTGGAGATATGTTCACAAGATATGAGCCTCTGAGAGATAATTTCCTGATGCAGCAGTATATTTTATATTTTTTCCCGACTTTTGACCTCATATTTAATCATTTTCCTGACAAATCTTGAAATTCCTGACATTTCCTGCTTGTGGGCACCCTGATATATCATTGTACCCGATGTATTTTGTGTCTTCCATCTGGTGTTCTGAGTTCATTTGTCTCGAATTTGATTTATTTCGCTTCCCAACATCGGTGTCTGACCTGTGTGACGTGCCAAAAATTGATTATCACGATCAATCATTTCTTGCTGTATAGCAATGTTCGAAGCCTTTTCATAGGAGAGGTCTTCCGTTGATCGTAATCTTTTGCGTAGATCATTATCTACGATACCATAAACTAAATGAGCAGTTAACGCTTCATTTAAGAAAGCACCAAACTGACATCGATTAGTCTGTGTCCTTAATTCTGATAAACAGTATTTTATCGGTTGGCCTTTATTATTTTTTTTTCTTTTCTTTTTTTTTTAACATCTTGCACTACACAATGCAGATGAAATCGTACAAAATAATGTTCTATTTTCTCTTCGTTCGAGTAAAATATATGGAATGTCGCCAAACTTGTTAAACTTGTAAAAGCTAATTAAATTTGGTTATCAGTGTAAACTACCAGCTTTACTCGTATGCAACCAAACAAAATGTCTAAAATGAATTAGACCAAAACAAGAATTAGTTATTAACATATATTCAATCAAAGTAGCCGAGATTATCTTCCTTAGTATAGTTTACTTTATTCTCATTGAATACTAAAGTAAACCCTTGACGATAGAAGTAATTCATAATATTCTACATGTATTCTAGTTACTAGGTAATCTGTAAACATCAGCTTATTTTCCAACTGTAATATCAAATTACTGCTTCACAATATAATCACATTATTGTTAAAACACTATATTCCTCCTTGAATACATGGGCATAAAATTATCAAACAGTAACTTATCTTGTCAACACAAATCCTGGTAGTAAAAGTATTTCCTGCAGTAGCTCAATCATACGCCCAACAACATTGAAATCAGAAAGAATTCTCATTTACATTTTTCTTTAAACAATGGCTATTCTCTTTCTTTCAAACGGTAGCCTATCCTCATAAATATCTCAATAATCCGACTTAGTTTTAAAAATCAAATATCTCCAATACCCTTGTAATGTAGAGATCTCGAGTTTGATTCCCACTGAACCTACGGTGGTTCGAAATCCACTTACATCTGCACGTTTTGTCATCAGAACTGATACATCACTTCCATCTGACTACCTACCTATCAGTTCACCTTGCCCAAGGATCTTCGGCAAGAGTGCTCATAATTCTCATCATCATATATAGCCACCAGCAATAAAACTTATGAAAAAAAAATAAAAATGTCGTTAGATCTGTAACAGCTCTAAATTATGCAATCATTCTTTCTACATTTACCTGAAGTAACAACACATAGGAGAAGGTGGAACAATAGCAAGAAGTAGAAATATAATACAAGATGGCCACAGGTGGAAAAAAAATAGTACAAACACACACCACAACCAGTATATATTGAAATAAAGGAAGTAAACACAATAAACCTACACAAACAGCTTAAGGTAAGAAGTATTTCCCACATCTATGCAGTGTGAAGCGAAACATTCGATGATGAATGTAATCAAAACCAAGCCTTGTATTAATTCCGTAATTTATTATAAACGCTGACAGGCAATTACAATTAACACAAAAACACTAAAAACTATTTCAGAGGTATAACACCTACTTCTTCAGACTTTACAACACAACTAGTCAAAATCAATGCTAGTTGTTAGAAAAGATCTCCTGAAGAAGGAGGTGTTATATCTCTGAAATAGTTACACAGTTTTTTAGTGTTTCTGTGTTAAGTGTAATTGCCTTGTCAGCTTTTGTAATAAAAAACATACGAATATAATAAAAAAAGCTTTGAAAAACACTACTTGCTCAAAAACTCAAGAAGCAATAAAAAACACATGAAGTAATAGCAGTATATGTTGTAAGGGAAAAGAAAGGTGATTGTATAGGCGATAACAACACTATGGTTTAAACCCATCTCGCTGTAAGAAGCCAACAGTATATGTTGTGTGCTCATATGTAGGTGATATTCACACAAGGAAAAGTGAATGAAACTTTCAGTGAATAAAAGAACTCTTGTGTTTAGAATAAACTCTAAGTAAATTAAAATAGTGACACAAAATACTGCAAATCTCAGACTCAATGGTTTAACCATTGCATTCAAAGGACGGAAAAACAGGTAGGAACGAAAAAAAATAAACATGTCTTTATTTTTAATACTTTCTTCTCTTTATCTCAATGAGCAGCGCTTTTTAAAAGAGAAATACTATAAAAACCATTCACCTTTCAGAAAACAAATCCTCTTCTTCCTGACTTGCATCATTGTCCACGATTACTTCAACAATGTAAGGTGCTGTTATCCTACTACCATCCTTTAAACATAAACCATCGTTTCCGCCTGAAGATGGAGAAATACTACCACTCGCAGACTCATTTTTGGTGGGATAGAAATTTTCAGCACTGTCAATGTTCCCAGTAACAATGATTGCAGTATCATCAATTTCTACAGACAAATAATCCACAATATCTGTAATATTTGAGTCAACCTCATTCCTACACTTTTTTCTTTGATCTTCAAGCGAGTTAATAAGCTCTACTTCGTACAAATTTTCAAATTCTGAACCCTCTGCATCATCTAGCTGTTCTATTTTTACAACTGAATCAGCATCAGTTAATACAGTGTAATACTCTACCTCTTGCGCTTCTTTTTCATCTTTTGGTTCTGTTTTAACTACGGCCCCATCAAACTGCACCTGACTCATCTGTAACTACTACAAGCTATAATTTTACTTGAATTCAAGTTCCATCAACAGAGCTAACACGCTTCCTCCACACAAATAAACACATTATGTTGTGCGAAATGTAGTATTATTAATGACAACGAAATGTAGTATTATTAATAACAAAGACAATTACATGAAAACTCTTTTATAACCCTTCCTGAAGCACTTTCACTGCATGAAAAACATAATCTTTTGGTGAGGATCTTCACAAATACCTAAAAAAGAGAAAGGAAACAATAAGACCAATAAAACCGAAAATGAGATTAAGGCATTATTAGTGAATAAATTACGAAAACAGTAATTAAATTAAACTTATTCTGTTTCATTTGACCATGAAGTCTAAAATAAATTAGCTTGAGCTACATTCTGAGGACCTCTATCTGTAAGCAATACTGGGCTGACTGCTGGCATTGAATATTTAATGAATATATGAAGCCAGCGAGCGTACGGGGACACAATTTCGTTTGTCCACTTCCAGTCTCAACAAATATGGACCTAATTTTCAGCTTTAACTCGCATTTTTATGCTTGATATTGCTGTGCGTTTTTCTTTTTAAATTTATGTTTTATTTTTTTGGAAAAACGTAAATATTATTTACAGGATTTACTATTATATGTATGGTACGGTGTACTATCATATGAATAACTCAAGAATTAAGATATGAATGAAAAATCGGGCCGCACAGCGATAACAAGATAAAAATCTGAAAATTTGATCCACATTTGATTAGACTGGAAATGGACAAACTAGGTTAAATATTTGCTCTGGCATCTGTCTTTGAACACTAAACAATCACTCAAGTATCATTACGTAGAGCTAGATGGAGGAAACCGAGACCTTACAGAGAACAAAATATATTTCAGTCTGAACTTACTGGCTGATGATATTTCTTACAACACTAAAGACTCTGACAACACACAAGGTGTTCCATATTTTGCCCCAAATGTATACATAAGTCATTCCACAGATATATTTAATCTGTACCGGTTGTTAAAAATACACACAAAGGTCACATCAGAAAAAATTCGAGATAAAGCAAAGTAAGATTCAACTGCAGCGACTTACACACCAATCAGGAACGCGCAGATCCCACGTGGATAAAACACTGATGTGTGTTACCGACAGAGGCACAGACCGAGTGAAGGCATCCCGAGAATGGATCTGCCAACTATTCATGTACCTGTCTTAATGAGAAACTATTTATTTGTGTCCGATCTAAGGAATATGGAGGCGTCTGTTTCGCGTTACCATGTAATATATATGACCGTCCTAATTAACAAATTTAGTTGTTGCTTTGACAACTTTCGAAGTACAATGCACAACGTACAAAGCTAACGTATATATAATGAGTTTAAATTGTAACTTCGTAAGAACTTATATTACTCGCATTAGTTTAAGTTTCTGAGTCAATATGTAAAATGTGGAAGTAAAGAATGTCGAAGAGGAAATATGATTAGATAGTAAGTTTAAAATGTGATTGTTTCTTGGTTGTGAGGTTGTATGAAACATTGGATGCCATACGGATTTCTTTTGTGATAGGGTTAGGACAGTAACTTCATATGGTTTATTTACTTGTACTCCAATACCAAGTCTAGTCCCCAATTACAAAAATTTTACACAGTACAATTATTAAAAAAAAAAAAAACAACAACTATAAAGTAAAAATAAAACGTAAAGAAGAATTTATGCCATACTTTAGAGGCATATTCTAATTAACTCTAACTAAATTATTATATGATCAATTGACGGAACGCATAGAACTTAAATTTTACAGTATTTCTTACAACAAACTCTAATCTCTTACATGCTTTCTTTACTACTATGTTTATATGGTAGCAAAAGATCTTTCAGTCCCACCTAGGTAATTAAATGAGTATTTTCTCTTCAATTTCGTGGTCTTTATAAAATATTCAAGCACTAATTTTAAATGTTGGAAATATTAAATACAACATTTCTTTAAATTTAATATGAGATGGTTAGCATTACTCCATTCAAAAGCACCATGATATCAGTTTATAATTTATCATCATTATAATTCTGAATTTCCTTGTAAAGTTTCCAGTTCGTCAGCATACAGCATGCATGCATTCGAATTTTTAATTTGGAATGTTAAATTACTAACATATAATGGGGAAAAAGAGAACCGTACTTTGACCCCTGTGGTACACTGGAATTCGTGGTATAGGAAAAAAATTAAAATGCGTACAATCTGCATCTACTTTCTTTGGCAAAGATGTGAAGTAATCAATTTGAAGAATCAATACACATTTCCAAAATTATAGAGCTTAGCTAACAAAATATGTTCAATTTTGTTAAAGTCCTTAGTAATATCAAAGTAAATAGTATCTATTCGTTTCAGGTCACCGAAAGCTTCGTGTTTGTCTCGAGTAAAATTTATCAAATTTGCTATTGATGATCTACAAGAAAAGAAGCCATGAGACGAATTTACATATGAAATTCGTCCCATGAGTAAATATTCGTGGATACCAAATTTATTATAAATCACATCACATAGGTAGCAGCACATCAAATTAATAAAGATTTATAATTTTCAATTTTATTTTCATATCCTGAGAGCTGGACACACCTCGTAGTGTTTTCCAATGTTAGAAAACTGTTCATTTAATTATTGTTAAATTGTATAACAGACATTAAGGATGTTTCAGCTCTTCGAAACACCCATTAAATAAATATGGAGACATGCCATCAACTCCACATATATTTTTAGGTCTCGACTTCTTAATAGCTATTACGAGTATTCTACCCCTTAGTTAATACGTATCGTTATTTCTTTTCAGCATTTTTGCCAAATTGTCTGGGTACAAGACTTCTCGCGGTATTATTTATAGTATTCCCACTTTTAAAGCAAGACAGATCCGGAAGATAATCGAACAAACATGGTTCTACTTACAGAGAACACACGGAATTTTCTTTCTCGTTGCAATTGTACAGCTGTGGAGAAAAGGATTGTCGTATGTCTTTAACGAATATTTCCCAAATTCGCAAAGATGTGCCTCCTGTGTGTGACATCTACTAACGAAAATTAAAATTAGGATTAATAGTTCCCATCGCGTTAAAAAAGTATCACTTTCCGAGAGAAAAGCAGGAAACTATACAGCTTGCTAGATTTTTTGACTTGCTGCACGTGCAGAAGGATGTTCATGTTCTTACCTTTGTAGTAGCAATCCTTTTCAATAGTCATGGCACTGATTAGTACAGCGAATAACACTATCGATTTCGCGTTATAAACTATCCGCATCATCAGGTATAATGGAAGGTATGGGTTGGAAAAAGTGGACGGGTGTGCTGATAGCTTAAATCACTGCTCTAAAATGTGAACATCCAAGATGGAGGAAGACAATCAGCAGAGCGGCCAATGTTGCCAGTGGAATCACTCATCTGAGCGCCAACGGCATGTACCAATGTGTGATATATGTCAACAGTGAACTTTCTATTGTTTTTGTGTTGGTGCAAGAATCTTTTGTCGAAGAAATAATACACTTTTACAAATATCGCCCTCGTTTAGCTACATACTAGGGCAATATTTTCCTCAAAATAGCATAATGTATTAAGACAAAAAACTTATAAGGGAGAGTGGGATAATAAAAGAAGAAACTTCTCTAAAAAAAAAAAAACCTGTAAACTATTGAGAGCTCGGTTGACGCCTGTGTCTAACATATGTAAAGATGTATTCAATACGATAAGAAAGAATTTTTTATCCGTGACAAAACAGATCTCTAAAAACTACAAATTTTGCTTATCTGTGCAATATTTTACTTTGGTCATCAGGCAAAAGAACGGATATGATTGTAATTTATATTATTTCTTTTCGCTAGGAATTGCTCAAACGTGCCTATGTCACAGTTTATCGATCGGAAATAAACGAGAGGATTATATTATTACCTCGAGAGATTGACATAGGAGGGGTAATAAGAGAAATTTGCTTTCTGCAGGTTAAAAGACATAGCCTACAGAACGTAAATTGTAGGTGATGACTAATTATGCATCTCTTATCATAATGAACATGAGAGTAAATCAATGTCAAGTGGTCCAGGAAAGAATTAAATCAATGCTAGATAATTTAAAAAAAAAAAAAAATCTATTATTTTTCTGTGCAGTTACTTTACCATGTTATTAGTTCAAAACAATCATTATTTTAGTTTCAGTGGCTGTAGGTTTCGGGTGGCACCCATATTTGTTTTTGAAGATGCGTCATTTTGTGGTGCCGTAAGGGGTTACCGAATCTTAAGTATCTCAGCCCGCAATTGTTCTATCGATGTGGAACAAAAACCAAAATGCTCAGCAAATAGTAAGTTACAAGACTGTGTATTAGCCATCGTCATCCATGAATTATGAAAGGGTGAAATTTAGATTTGAAAAAGTTCCGATTTTAGCAAATTCTTTTTGCAAGAAGGCAAATTAAAAATTCAGAAAAGTCCACCTTTCACAGGTAGATATATCTGGTGAGAGACGTGATAAAAATATACAATTCCTCCCCATAAACAGCTCTGTATGATAATTTTATGTACTAAAAATTAGGAGTTTCAGATTTGATTATACGTACATTTATTATTAACACAAAGTTATACCACAAATAAGCATATCCAGAACTACGGATAAACGAGAGTTTACTGTATATCCATCATAAATCAATTGACAGTGAATGAATGACACAAAGGGGTTATCAAAACATACAAGAACAAGTTTTATCCTGCTAAACAAGTAAATAGAGCAAATTTACATGAAAGCAGTCTCCAGGATGCTTGTTCCAATATGCACAATCGTGTTCAGAGATGCATCGGATGAGAATGCACTACTGGTGCATCAGTCAGATACGTGCAACTCAAGAGGAAGGGGGAGGGGGGCACGGTGGCTCAGTTCGTTGAGCGCTCACCTCTGGTGCTAGGGGTCGTCGGATCGATCCCTGCTCATGCCATGTGGATTTGTGGTGGACAAACACCGTGTGCGTAGGTTTTCTCGGGGTACTCTCGTTTCCTCCCACTTTCTTCATTCCAACCAATTCATCCCATCATCATCATCCATACGGCCTGAGCCATAGTTGCCTAAAGGCCTTAAAATAAATTCAATCAAGAGGAAGGTTGTATTCCCGCAGTTCTGTGTATTATTACTGCATCCAATTAGTGACAAGATGGAATGTAATGAAGGTAATTTGTTTAGAATGTCATGTGTGTCTGTTTGAGCCAGTGTCAAGAGGCATTAAGGCACTTTGTGGCTTCAGTGAAGAAAAGAGGAATTTTCTGTTATTGAAAACAGGCAGTGGCATCGCAAACATATGCAACTACCATGAAGTGAAGTTTTCTCGAAAGTATACTCATCTCTTTAGTACCGCGTGTTACGACACTCTAAAAATCATAACTAAAGGACTCTCCGAAATTACGAGTGCACAATTACCAAAGGAAAAGAATTATGCAGTACATTTGATTCCTGGGAAAACATCAAGTGCTACATGCTACATAAAAATCAAAAACATAAACAATGTAATGATCAGGAAATGAACTTGATTTTGTCCCTCCATCAGACAATATTGAAGTTTTGAATGCAAGGTATTCAAACTCAGGTTTTTCACCTGTTTCGAAAATCAGAAAGTTAAGTGTTGAACACAAAGACCAAGAGCAATTAGCAAAGAGGTACAACAACTGTCGACAGGCCTGCAAATAAGGCTTGCAGCTTCCTTTGAACAAAAGTTACTGATGCATCACTAACAGAAAATTTGGTTCAGTGTCGTTGGCCGAAGAATATGAAATACTCATTGAAAAACTGGAACAGAATGCACTGTTGCTGAGAAAGAACAAGTGAAAATAGTAAGTTTACTACTCGAATCTTGGCCACGAAAGAAAGTGAGTACTGAATTTAATGTTTCAGAACGTTTAATTAAACTGTCTAAGGAACTAACGAAAACGCAAGGAATATTATCAGATTTACGTAAAACAAAAAATGGTAAAAATATAAGTGAAAGCACTTGTGAAGAAGGTTGCTGAGTTTTATATAAGTGAGGACAACAGCAGGATCCTTCCTGGCAAAAAAGACTATGTACCTGTACGAATTACTGGTGTTAAAGTTCACAAGCAGAAGCAGTTACTACTTGGTAACTTGAACGAGTTGTAGTTACACTTTAAGGATACAAACACAGATTATAAATTTAACCGATCAAAATTCTGAGAACTTAGACCCAAGTGGTGTGTATTTGCTAGTACATCAGGAACACATTCTAATGTGAAGTTAATGATCGACGGTGCTAAGTTAAATGCCGTGAAATCACCAGAATGTATAGTTAATGATCGACGGTGCTAAGTTAAATGTAGACTATTAAGATTTGCTTGAAATGTTGATCTGCGATCTCAATAATTGTCAATGCATGATGGATAACTGCATGCAGTGCCCAGATCTACCTCAACTACTGTTTCAAGAAGAGTTCACACACGAAATTCCTAACAATATAAATTACAATGAATGAGTAACAACAGACTGCGCTGAGATGATTACCCTAGTTAAACTAAGAGAAGACATTCTTGAGAACCTTGCAGCAACTCAGAAATCACAAGCTACACCACTATGTGTCAAAAGTACAATGTAGTTTCCTTACAAAAAAAAAAGTCAAGTCTCTCTCACACACTATGAATTCATTGTTTTAGCTGATTATTCAGAAAACTTCTCATTTGTTATTCAAAGTTTTCGTTGGGTGAACAAACAGACAACGCTTCGCTAATCTGTTTACTATTATAAACTAAGTGATGGTGGGGATTTAAAAGCTGGAAGTCTGTGCATTATCAGTGATTATTTAGAGCACATCTCCACAGTAGCCCACATCTTCCAAAGTCATTTGATTAAAGATGTTAAGACATGTCCCGGAAGTAACAAAGATCATGTACTTCACGGATGGGGCTGCGAGTTACTAAATAGGAAAAACATTATCAATTTGTGTAATCGCAAAAACGCTCTTGAAGCAGAGTGACACTTTTTTTGCTTCCTGTCACGGGAAAAATGGTTGTGATGGGACAACAGAGAGAATAGTAAACAGATGATACCAACATATGATAAACGACGATCAAATTTTGTCTCCAGAGGACATGTATGATTTTTGTGTAAAAAACATTCCTTGTATAAAGTACATTGATGTCAGAAGTGAGGAAATGGTCAACCATGAAGCTGAACTGCGAGAGCGATTTGATTCTTGTTTACCTGTTCCTAAAACACGTTCATATCATAAACATGTTCCTCTCAGTGACAGCAAAAAGTTACATGCTTTCGCACTTCAATTTCCTCTGACTTTCGGGTAGTAAATGTGACAAACGTATCGGTGCTATGCCTCCAACCAGGTGACATAATTACGTGTACAGAAGGTTGATCCGTCTATATGTGTCCGATTTTGACGTCTCACCTACCTTATGAAAAACCATGGGACCACCATCGGTTGCCTTCGATGTGAGCACCATGTCTCCTGGCAATAGCCCTGCACCGTAACTTCCATTGTAGGAGGCTCCGTTGAAGTACAGGAAGGGGAATCTTGAGCCAATCCTCCTGGCAGGCTTTCCAGAGGCCACGGATATTGGTGACACACTCTCACTCCTCGGCTGTGTGATGAAATATCCCAACTTTTTGTGGAACAGTCTGTTTAAACGGTAAGTAACACAGTGTTGTTCTTGTATGTTTTCATTAACCCCTTTGTGCGTCATTCATCCACTCTTAATTGATTTTTAATGTATATACAGTGAAATCTCGTTTATCTGTAGTTCTACATATGCTTATTTGTAGGTATAATTTTTCTAATTTTGGTACACAATATTATTATACAAATCTGTTATGGGGAGGAAATGATTATTTTTATAAGGTCTCCTGTGAAAGATGCACTTTCTGTACTTTTCTGAATTTTTAATAATTTCTAGAAAAAAAAGGGGGGGGGGGGCAGTCTATAACGGACAAGGGACCTTCGTTCTTACACACAGCTATCTTCAACGCCATGACACCCGTACGCCCTGGTAGCGAGTTTAAGTTGTTGTGGGGATCTAACTTGAAAGCTATCGTGTGGAATGCATATCTGAACACCTCCTCTTAAACTTTTACCCAATAGGAGATTGTCGGCAATAGAATTGACAAAGTGGAAGTTCATGAGCAATGCGATCTCCTCCAAGATGGTGGGAGGGAGTGCAATACCTCCGCCAAGCTTGTGGGAGGATAGGAATTCCTCCACCAAATATTCCACTAAGTGGGAGATTGTCGACAATACAATCTCCGCCAAGCTTGTGGAATGAAGACAAATTCTTCTACCAGATACTTACTGAATGATCACTCAGCTTCAAGCTTCCAAAAACAAAGTACTTTATTGGTTTTGAGCGTCAATTTATCCACTTCAACCAAATTTATGAAGTGACACCACTTGCTGTCGTATACATGCAACAGCAGTTCAACAATTACTGCAAGGCATACAATTTTACATATCTATAACACCTACAAACATTCTTTACATAAAATGCGAGACAATAATTCCTTCTGTTGTTTTCACTTGCCGCTCAACATCACAAAACAATACACTCTTTACAATTGGTAGACTGGTAGCGCCATCTCTCGGGCTTCTTATTGTCAAATCTACTACACAGGCTGGGTTGGCTGACATCCTTCTCAATGTTCCGGCTAACATGCAGAAAAGCTCTCAACTTAAATAATACTCCAATCAACATCGTCATGAAACGAGCAGGGCATCAGTAAATTTTCTCCCCGTTACACGTCTAAGGGTTGAAACTAGGTGAAAGAGCACATCTATATCATAGATAGCTCTTTATCCAGAAATGTTCAACTTCCTGACCATTTGGCCTTCTTGCAAAAATCATTTGCTAAAATCGGAACTTTTAATGTCAATGACTTACTTTTTCAAACCTAAATGTCACCCTTTTGTAATTCATGAGTGACAATGGCTAATACATAGCCTTGTAGCTTACTATTTGCTGAACATTGGGTAAATCAATGTCAAGTTGTCCAGGAAAGGATTAAATCGTTGCTAGATAATTTTAAAAAAATCTATTATTTTCTCTGTGCAGTTACTTTACCATGTTGTTAGCTCAAAACAATCATTATTTTAATTTTAGTTGCTGTAGGTTTCGGGTGGCAGCCATATTAAGCGTCATTTTGTGGTGTCGTAAGGCATTACCGAATCTGAAGTATCTCAGCCCCTAACTATTCTATCGATGTGGAACATAAACCAATTTGTTTAGCAAATAGTAAGCTGCAAGACTGTGTATTAGCCATTGTGATGATAGTATTTTAACCTTCGAATGTGGCTACTTTAATCACAAAACTCTGGACGAAGTAAATATTTCTCTTTTAAACAAAAGGAAATATAAAGGTTAACATAGTATTCCATTTCTAAGATTTTTCATAATATTATATTATCAACAAATGAAAATATGTTTCTTTCATTTTGCTTCGACAGTGGTCTGTTAAAAACTAATGCTTCCAGTCAAAAGTATGGTAATTCTTTCTATCTAAGCAACACTGAAGATTGCATGACGAGTATGTGGAAAAACTATCCTTGGATTTAATGAAATTCTTACTACTTCCCTAGTCTTTTATCTTCCAATACTGATATTAGTTATTCATGCATTACGAGCAGGAATTTCACCAGGATTTTCAGTTTAGGGGGCTGCAGTCGAAATTGGGAGGGTTTAAGTAGTTTTGCACAGTTTCTGTTGATTTTTGACCGCAAAAATGTTAATTTGGGGGCGTGTTCTCGAAGATTTTGGGGGGAGTCACCCACCACACGGGGGATCTAACGGAATCACTGATTACGAGTTGTTATGTTATGAACTAAGTTTATTAACACTACAGTTGCCGTGGTACTTTATAAATGTTAAATAGTTTCAACCATTTAAATCATTGTATTTACTGATTTAATATCAAACCAATCTTTTTTTTTTTTAAAAAAAAAACACGATAATTTACTATTACGTTAGTTTGACGTTGGGTTAAATTAGTTATGTTGCGCTTAAACTTCTAGCGCACCATTTAAATTACCAATTAAAGTTTGATAATTTTCCTAACAGCTTGTCATTCAGAATTACTGGCTTTCAACAGTTCCGATTCACTGCTCCAGGTAGCGGTGATTGGAATTTGTGACATCAACATCACAGATTTACATCACCGGTACTTGGAACTGTGAATCGTGTACGCGTTAAACTATTCTTCTTCCGAAAACTTTCTTGAGAACCTTGCTGCAAAACTGGAGGTCCTCAAGAAAGTATTCTCTTGGTTTAACTAGTGTTATAATGTCATCACGATCTGTTGTCACAAAACGTCAGCATGTTTTACAGGAACATGAGTTTTTGGCGAAATCGGCGATTTCGAGGCCCCATAAGAAAAAAAGATGTTAAAGACAGGAATATAAACTTTCAAAGTTAAGAAGATATAGTAAATATGTGCAAAATTTCATATTCGTAGCTTGAAGCATATACGAGTCGTGGACCCCTGAAATTGCGTTAGGCTGACCCACTCATCATATTGTTTAGGGTGTTCGGAATAAGCTAGAAACATGAAATTTGGCATGAAGGTGGATGATGATAAGTAGGTAAAGGAGAAATTCCAATATTTTGAAAAAGTCGCCATCTTTTATTCAAAATGGCCGCCAAACTTAAAATATCAAAGAATACACAGCCTAAACGGTTGAAGCCAGAAAACCGAAATTTGGTATGAAGGTACATCACCGCTAGTAGGTTAAGAACATATTACAAAATCTTGAAAAAGTTGCCATCTTAGATCCAAAATGGCCGCCAAAACGAAATTTCTATAGAATACACAGCCTAAACGGCTTGAACTAAAATAACGAAATTTGGTATGACAGTACATCATTATCAGTCGGTTAGGAAAATATTACAAAATGTCTCCAAAGACGCCATCTTGGATCCAAAGTGGTCGCCAAAACGAAATTTCCATAGAATACACAGCCTAAACGACTGGAGCTAGAAAAATGAAATACAGTATGACGGTACATTATCGTTAGTAGGTTACGAAAATATTTCAAAGTATATCCAAAGACATAATCTTTGAACCAAAATGGCGGACCTCATAATCCATTTTCCACACCGTTTGAGCTAGAGGTATGAAACTTGGCATAAATGTGTGTTATCAAGAGTAGTTTAGGAAAATATTACAATATTTTTGAAAAGGTCGCCATCTTGGATTCAAAATTGCAGCCCAAAAAACATTTTGCGCACCGTTCGAGATAGAGAAATGAAATTATGATGTACCAACACGATTAGGTCAGGACAATATAAGAAAACGTTAAAAATTTCGCCATCTTTAATCCAAAATGGCCGCCCATTTTCCACAGCACTGAAGCAAGAGAAATGAAATTCGGTTTGAAGGTGTCCCATCACGAGTAGATTACAGGAATTTTTTTAACTTTTCATGTTTTGGTACCAGTTTATAGTTATGTGCATACTGTAGGAAAAATCATGTGTAAACAACTTCTACTTTTTGAGATACAGCAGCTTTTCAGTACCTAAATTGTATTCCACACTTTAGTCAAGAAACAGTTTTTTTGTCCTTCGTGAAAAATTCAGTTTGCCACATAAGGGTACTGCAGTTCCGACAACGATATTATACACGTAGAAAAAGCTGTGAAATCCGAACAAAACATGCAAAAAGTTCAGCCAACTTCTTCAGCCCTAAAATGTGGTGAAATACAAGATGGATAAATAAGACAAGTTCCTCGGTAACAGCATGTAAAAGGAACACTGGATGTTGGTGCGAGGTGGCAAGGTTCATGATCTTCAAACCATAAGGCTGGTGGCGGCTCTAAACCCACCACCACCAAACCTACGGCTCGAACATCATGAACCTTGCCACTTCGCGCTATCTTCCAGTGTTCCTGTGTGTCCCACAAAGTTTTGAGCGTCAGGAAACTTGAACACTGCCAAAAGCATGTTATACAGGAACAAGAGTTTTTGGTGAAATTGTCGATTCCGAGGCCCCATAAGAAAAAAAGATGTTAAAGAAAGGAATATGAGCTTTCAAAGTTAAGGAGATATGGCAAATACGTGCAGGTGTGCAAAATTTCATATTCGTAGCTTGAAGCAAATTCGAGTTGTGGGCCCCTGTAATTGCGTATTTTAGGCTTACTGATTCATACACTCACATTCACTCACTCATATTGTTTAGGGTGTTCGGGATAAGCTAGAAACATGAATTTTGGCATGAAGGTGAAGGATGGGAATAGGTAAAGGGAAAAAGTTCCATCATTTTGAAAAGTCGCCAACTTGTATTCATAATGGCCGCCAAACGTAAAATTTCAAAGAATACACAGCCTAAATGGCTGAACTAGAAATCCGAAATTTAGTATGAAGGTACATCATCTTTAGTAGGTTAAGGAAATATTACAAAATCTTGAAAAAGCTGTCACTTTGGATCCAAAATGAAATTTCCATAGAATGCACAGCCTAAACGGCTGGAGCGACAAAAACGAAATATACTATGACGGTACATATCATTAGTAGGTTATGAAAATATTACAAAATGTCTCCAAAGACACAATCTTGGAACCAAACTGGCGGACCTCATAATCCATTTTCCACATCGTTAGACCTGTAGTAAGCCCAAATTACGCAGTCTCTTTTTTCTTTCCAATCTGAATTGTTTTCTCCCCTCTTCACTTGCAAACTACAATTGAACTTTATTTTTGCTTGTTATTTTAATGCTAACTCCAGAAAGGAAAAGTTCTCTTTTTCTTTTTCCCCCCCCAACATCAGGTAGAATTTATTCGTTCTCTCCCTATCCACTCATATAAGAAAGAAACCCATTCTTCCTTTATATATTTTTTTGTTGTGTTTCTTCGAACCAGCATCGAAGAGTAAAAATCATAATTTTGTTCTGCACTTAATTTAGCCATTTCTATTCATATAGTCAAGGACAGTTTAGTCACTTCTGCTTTCGATATGAACTCTTGCTTTCGTTATAAGTTATTCGGAAAAGGAAAAACAACAAGAAACTGAAATCCACCCTTTCCTACGAATATAAATTTGAGCTTTCTCAGAAATGGTATTTTTATAAATTTCTTTCATAAATGCAACGTTTATGTTGTTTTTTTTTTCATTCTGTGTATCTATTGTTAAAATAATCCTTGAAATAAGAAAGTACATGTCTCACTGGAGAAAATGTCGAAATTTATATTTTCCTGTGTTGTATCCAAAACCGAGATCCTTTGAGCAAGATATAACATTAGCTATACAACGTTCATATATCAACCATACCATACGTCAACCATACGGAAATTGTATTTTGTTACAAAGATTCTCTTATCTGTGAATTTCTTTTTCTGAGTGTAACCAATTTAACCTCGTACAGTGTTAAGATGTGAATCAAATTGATGTTTCCCGTACTGTCATGTTCCAAAGATGTAAAAGTTGACAGTAAGGCAGGTGGGCACGTTAAACACATTTGAAATTCAAGACACATAATCCTAAAACCTAGTTTCCCACGAGAAAATTTTTACTCCTCTCTGCCTAAGGCAAAATTGGGCCAATCACAGAATACTTTGAGAAGAGAATAATCACCCCACACTACAGAATGAAGACCGACCAGTGATCATAAGTGGAGTGGATCAGCGACCTTACAGGAGTATGAGGTTTTTACCTACTTCCCCTGGATTCTCAGGAACCAACGAATCTCGAAGTGAGTACGAACACCCGAGCTCTACCTCAGTGACGTCACAACGAATCTTTGGCAAGGTCAAACGAGCTGAGAGTTACATCCAGCTGACTGGGAACTATCTCTATGACGTCACTACCTATCCAATCTTCACGATTAGAATCGTATCCAGCCCATTACCAAATTATTGGATAACCGAAGGAAATGGACAGTTCAACTCCGTCCTAGAGATATCTGGTTCAGCTCCGAGAATCTCATGAACTACGGGAAAGTTGGAGTATAAAGTATGGATTCTGAGACCAGCCCACCACCAGAGACAATCATGTAACCTTAAATGATTCCTTCCTGCATCTGCGCTGGAATCGTCTTCCTTCTCTCTCTCTCCAACACTCAAGCGAGTCCTTCTTCCTTTAGCTGGAATCGTCTTCCTGAAACTAAGCAAATCGTACCTACAGAACGCTAAAATCCTCAACGACCTTAATACCTCGATACCCCTGGTAAATGTGTCTGGTCTTTTCTGAGTTTATTGTAAGTCGGTTGCTGGGCTTCGAACACTCACCGCCCGCCAAGAGCTGTAGAGGTGCAGCTCCACCACCATCACCACCGTCGAAGCTTGCCTGCAGTTCCAAGTCACCGTCATGGAAGCCATGGTGACTTTTCGTCTGGCCGAATCTTTGACTTCCCTAAATTCGAACTTTCAAAACATTTCTCTAAGAATATACACTCATAAGGCAAAATCCTTGACCTATAACACCTTGAACTGCTACATTCTTTCATTCAAAGATAGAAACTATTTCTAAAGCCTAAACGTCATACTTTCAGCTCACAAACTCAATACTTATAAAACCTCTATAAGCAAATAAACAATATACTTCAATCTAAGAAAAGGAACTTCTGATTTCAGACCAGAACTAATTGATTGGGTAGCTATCAAGCTTTCGACCGTCACAAGTTCCCACGTACTTTCTCAATAGTTCTTAAACACATCTTAAAATTCTCTTATTCCAAGGAAACAAATTTCTTGGAATCTCTCTATTTTTGTTGACGCTCTCTTCCAGGAAAAAGAAAAACGCCTCCGCTTAATCACGCGTCAAACCTAGAGATACGACATTTGGCATAAATGTATATCATCAAGAGTAGTTTAGGAAAATATTACAACATTTTGAAAAAAGTAGCTATCTTGGATTCAAAATGGCAGCCCAAAAACCATTTTCCACACCGTTCGAGATAGAGAAATGCAATTTGGTATGAAGGTGTACCATCACGATTAGGTCACGACAATGTAAGATAATGTTAGAAATGTCTCTATTTTTAGTCCAAAATGGCCGCCGAAAACCCACTTTCCAAACCATTGAAGCTCAAGAAACGAAATTTGGTATGAAGGTGTACCATCACGAGTAGGTTACAATAAATGTGGTAAACCACCAGGGGGAGATCTGCACCATGGGTGCACAGTCTCCTGGAGGGTCTGGTTGCGTTAAAGGGAGTGCAGTCCCCCACAACTCCACAAGCTGTGGGTGCAGCCCGCCACCGGATACTGGAGGCACTGCCCCCAGCGAAGCAAGTATATATATTATACACTTACAAAAACCTGTGAAATCCGAGCAAAAACTTGAGCCTAGTTCTTCAGCCCTAAAAAGTGATGTAATGGAGGACCGATGAGCCAAGTTCCTTGGCGACAGCATGTAAGAGGAACGCTGGAACTTGGCGCGAGGTGGTAAGGTTCATGATCTTCGAACCATAAAGCTGGTGGTCGCCCTAAAAAACACCACCACCAACCTAAAGCTCGAAGTCGAACATTATGAACCTTGCTACCTCGCGCCAAGTTCTAGTGTTCCTCTTACATTCTGTTGCCAAGGAACTTGGCTCATCGTCCTCAATTTCACCACTTTTTATGACTGAAGAACTTAGCTGAACTTTTTACACCTCTGGTGCTTTTGCTCGGATGCCATCTATTCTCCTCGACTCCCTTGTTCATAAAAAAAAAAAAAAATCTTAGCGGTGTAGATCACCCCGTGAACTTGGTATGACCTTTTCACTGATTTACATGGGAATCGTCTCACTCGTCTTATGTCTCTCAGAAGTAGAATATTCAAGTTCCGCCTTCACGAAATTTTGCCTTGGTGGTTATTTTGACTTTTGTAGAGTTATGGTTTGTGAAGTTTCTTCAAATATATGAGTACAATGTATTATTAATATTTCACTATATAAATCACGGTATGTCAACGGGAAATTATGCTGTTCGTGTGTAAAATATTGCATTTCTATAAAACAGCTTTATACGACTCAAAGAAAACAACGAAACACGGAAAACGGAAGTAAAAATTACACTCCTGAGAGACATAACACTAGTCAAACAATTTCCATGTAAATCAACGGGACAGCTCAAACCGTGAGTGTTCACCTTCACTTACAGTGATGTTAGACTGTGATTGGGAGTGTTTAAACTGTGACCCAAGTAGACTTTGCTCTTGCATGTTTCGCTCTGATGGGGGTTTATCACCATCGTAGTGAAAGATTGAGAGTGCTGTTTCTTACTGCACACTGCAAAGCAACCTGATGGAAGACTTATGACTTACGGAAACTGGAATGGTTGGGAGTGTGCAGGAATTAAAGATGTGATCTTCCACTTGTCTGAGAAAACAATTTGTTCAAAAAAAAAAAAAAAAGTTTTGGGAGGGTAACGTGAGAGCACACAAAGAAGACTTTTTTATTTTTGCTCTGTGGGGCACATATTCACTGAAAAAGAATCAACGGTATAACATACTGCCGAATACCACAAACTCTCTTTTCCGTGCCCCTCACTTCCGGTAACAATTGCGGTCTCTGTCCTCAAAACGTTATGAGCTGAGCGGCATAAAATTTAGGGAGGCCATATCGAATGCGCTTACTGTGGCTTGAGTAGGACAAGTGAAGGAGTGCTAAGGCAGTGAAGCCAACAGCGAGCGAGGCTTGACAAGGTGATCGCTGAGAATCAGAGTACAAGACAAAATTCACTCACGGAAATATTTCCTTCACAGTGAATGGTATTTCGCTCATCACTATTACAATCTGGGACGATGGAGGGATAAGTTCATTTCCTGATCCATCGTAACTGTTTTTGCTTTTTACTTTTACAACAAATAATCTTCTGTAGCATGCAACACATGATGATCTTCCAGGAACCAGAGATATATATCAACCTCTTGGAGTCAGCAGGTAATATATATTTCTTTTTTTGCAAAATGCGGCATGCGTGAATGCAAGATACTAATGTCAGGAAAATGCCACTTCAATTTCATCATATGCCAACATGAACTGACCTAACCTTTTGTCACGCATCAAAGGTAAATACGAATTATTAATTTTCCCATAGTACAAAGGTATGCGGGCCAGCGATCTAGAATCATCCGGCTTCAGCTATAAATACACTGTCGCGAAACAACCTCGAGCGTCTACAATAACGTTATAAACGTAACTTCAAATTTCAAAACTAGTTTCTCTCAAAAGTAGCTGAAGTAGGCGTAGTACTTCTTGTATCTAAGGTGACGATATGCTTGTGTGTGTCCTAGATATAAACAGTACTATTGAATATAAGAGCAGAAATATACATATTTTTTATTAAATACAAAATATCTGTTCTTGATAATTCTGCTACATCGGACTAGGAACGTAACAACATGCCAAATTAAATTCATACGAGAGAAAAAAAGACTGTTCCGATTGTTCATGCTTAATTATATACTAAATACAATCACTGGCTTTGTCTTAACACCATCAGTTGCTTTGTTTAATACTTCTTTGCGGCATATTTTCATTGTAAGTTTTTACACTTACCTGTGCTCGCTTAGGACGCAAGGAAAATATTATCATTCATCACCCTCACCAATCAATTCACCATCATTTCACATCTATCTATACATCACCAGGAAAACCTCGACGAGAAACAACATTTTTGCTGTTTGAGCTTGGCCCTCTTTATTTGACTGAAAAAGCGTCTGGTCAAGTACCACAACATTTATTATACTTGATTAAATTGAATTCTTATGTCGTGTTATCTTCATTTATTTTCTGATAAACTCTCAGCTAAGTTGCTAAAAACTTATCCACCGAGTCACAAAAATTACGTTCACCGTGACGTACTTGCTAATAAAGTTGATGTATAGTTCTACTGTATATGAAGCTTTGTATTATTCACTAGAACCTTTCGTTCGTTCTTTTTACGGTTGCCATTATATAATTATAATTGTGTTTAGGACTTAATATGTATTATTGTGTTTAGGACTTAATATGTATTACAAAATTTCTATGTATAACTCTATTGTATATGGAGCTTTGAAATAATTATATATAGGGTCTATTATAATTTCTGTAAATATCAATGTAATTGGTTTATTGTATCTTCTGACGTGTCTTATATTATAACTGTACTCACTTGAACACAATATGATCTACAAGACAAAGAAATAAAGGAAGTAAGTAAGTTTTGATTGTTACGTGTGTCGCTGTTGGTAAAGAGTGCCAAAAAATCAGACGCTTGTGTGTATATTCTCAGGGGCGGATTTCGGGCCTGGCTAAGGCCACGTAGATAGTAAGGACTAACGGCTCAAAAATGACGTCACCATCAGAAGACCATCCAGAGTTCCATTGGATAAATTTTAGTGTGTGTTCACGCATTCTCTGTTGAAATGTGAAGTTAAATAATCCACACACATATCAGGATACTTAGAAATATCGTATATGTTAAATGATATTTTCTCTACTGCAATGATACACAATTGTAATAAATCTATTTAATCATATTAGTTTAATAATTTTCCGAACGTTTAAGGATTAAGTAGTAATAACATCAAGTAAAAGCTTTCTATTGAAGGAATTTATAGTTGTTAAGATCTGTTTCCAATCAAATTATGAAAACAATTTCAACAGTAATACTACCTCTAAAAGTTGCTTGTATTCCGCAAATTAATCGCTTCCCTACTCTCCCTTGTTTCATTAGTAGTTATGATAATCTATCTTCCATTATTACACTGGATATACCCTAAACATATTCGTCAAAACATTCCTACCATCGCTACTAACATCTGGTTAGCTTATACAGCTAGCTGGTCCCCAGATATAGTATTTATCTACACGGATGCACTCGTTCTCCACACACTAAAGTGGGCGCTGCTATTTATATCCCTCAACTCAATTATTCTGCGTTATATCAACTACCTGTTGATACATCTATCTTTGAAGGTGAGGCCTTTGCTATATGTCAAGCATTACTTTTCATTCAACGTCGCCATATCTTACAAGCATATGCACTGATGCTTTATAACTCGATGTTATTCTAGCGCCCCCTTTAAGCGTGCTTCAAGCTTTATCTTCCATCAGATGGGATTCCCGCTTGACTTGGCTCCTTTTAAACATCAAAATCATTACTCGTCGCCTGCAATTAAATGGAGTCACTATTCAATTTTTGTGCACAGCAGTGCACTGAGGTATATTCCCGCATAATCATTGCGACCTATTAGCAAAACGTGCAGCGGTCACCGGTTTCAGGATTCCGCTCCTTTTGTCACCATACAATTTTTTTGCACAACTGAAACATCTTTTATCTCCTATTATTACTCCTTATCACAACCACAGTCGTCATTGTTGTGGCAAACATTACTGGGCAATCCCAACTACTCCCCGTGCAGTGCCGTGGTTTTCTTCTCTACTCTGGAGTCGTAAACATATTACCCAACTTATAAGACTTCACTTGGCTACCGCTCAAACTCCTTTAGTACAGTACCGTCAACATCTCCGTCTAACTCCACTTTGTGAATGTCAGCAAGCTATAGGCGATATGAACCACCTCACCTTCTCATATCCGCTTTATAATTTGTCCCGAGATGAATTATATACTCATTTATATCTATATTTTACATATGGACCTTTTTCACTCTCCTTTATTCTTGCTACAACTCATCTCGACCTCTATCGTCTTCTTTTACAATATTACGATGCAAATTCCCTAATATTTTAAGGTCTTTCGCATTTTTGTCCCCTTCTTATATGTTTTTCTTCCAGTAAGCTCACATTTGCATTTCACTTTCTGTACACATTATGTACAGTATTACCAGATCTTTAGATCCATCATCGTATACTTTAGAGAGAATTGATTCGTTATTTCCAGACTATTCCATCTTCACCTTCGTCCATCATAGCGCTTGTGATTCTTCAATGTTGGAATGCAGCGGGCTTCATCTGCTTTTCATTACCTCTGCAATGCCCCAGAGCAGAAGATAACAATTCACTTGTCTCCTTAATCAATCCCTGCGTTTGTGGCGTCTTTTGCACTTCATTCATCTCTCTTTTAAGCTATAATTTTATTAATCATACTCTATTATTATTATTATGATTGTCATCAATATTAGTATTTCGATCACATAGAACGTTTATTTTACCTTATGCACACACTATCAATATTTCTTATAATTTTTACGATAAGGATTTACAAGGAAAGGTCATGAAAATCCTAGACTGCGGTTATTGCCCGTAATCTGACGCTGCATGTGCTTTGAACTGCAGTCGTCAGCCCGAGAAGAAGAAGAAGAAGAAGAAGTAGTCACTCCAGTGTCGTTCAGGAAATTTGGAATGGCAGCAGGCAGTTTGAAATATCGTGTGATTGCAAGTTTAAGGAGAACAAGGGTATAGACGTGGAATTGAAGTGTCAAGTGAATTGTGATATAACTTTGTTCAACGTGAATAATACGAAGTGAAAAAAAAGTGCATCGTGCCTTCCAGACAAAAGAACATCAGTGAAATTAATCGTAATTGAGCAGTGATAAAAAAAAGTAAAATCAGTGAAAGTTTTTAGTTCATATACCAAGGTTGGTTGCTTCGGCATCCTTCGCAAGGAGTATGCCACGACCACCTGACAAACTAAAAAGACAACAAAATACTAAAAAATCTAAAGTGACAACAATTCCAATCAAGAAACTTAGTGTTACCACAAAAAATCCAAAACTACCCACTCCAAAACCGGAAGTACCAATCTTAACAGCAGTTACTACCGATAATATTGAAATAGTTGATTACGTTACCGTTGAAGTAGACGACTCTAAATGTGATAAACAATCTACCGGTACTACCCAAAACATAGTGCAAGACACATTAAGTAACTATGAGAAAAAACCACAATATCCCAACGATTACCACATGACAGATGCTGAAACCGGTAAAAATCAAGAAGAGAACACTGCTCATACATCTACCTTGAGCACATCACCTAACAAAGATAATAGTCATATGCCACATTTGCAATCAAGAAATAACTCTGAACCGTTGGAAAACATAGATCATGACAATGAAACTCACGATATAGAAGATAGGCAAACCCAATCTAACCAAATCTCTCATAGCATCAAAAGATCCCGATTAGAAAACTTTTTGGACGATAACTCTGTTCCACACAAGAAACCCAACAATACCGAAACTTCCCCAACT
The DNA here is from genome assembly GCA_022664845.1 of Lepisma saccharinum. Taxonomy (NCBI): domain Eukaryota; kingdom Metazoa; phylum Arthropoda; class Insecta; order Zygentoma; family Lepismatidae; genus Lepisma; species Lepisma saccharinum. The sequence continues at coordinate 25,973 of JAGDQP010011717.1, forward strand.
CCTACCACAGCCACCTACAAAAGTACTGACCTAACCTATCCCGAAACCAACCAAGGCCCTTTTTACGTAATAGTTGCAAAACGCAATTCTACACTACACAACGGTAATATCCTTCTCTTTAGCAACTCATTAAGAAAACTAAACGTTACTATTAAATTCTTAAAAATGATTGGAAATAATAGTGCTAGATTAGAATTTCATACAGGGCAAGACGCAAACTCATTCATCAAAAACAAACCACTGTTAGACCAGCTTGATATTACTACACACATTCCAAACTCTTTAATACACAAACAAGTTCTTATATACGGCATTAACATTGATATCACAGAAGACGAAATACTTGCTGCAGCAGACCCTTCATCACACATAATATCCGTTACACGGCTAAACAAATCAATAAAAAACTCCGACAACACATACACACAGTATCCGACCAAACTAATACATCTAACCTTACAAACACAAAACATCCCTTCCCACGTTTACATTTTAAATCATAGATTTGAAGTTAAACCCAAAGTAAATGCAATTAAACAATGTCAACACTGTTACAGATTTTCACACGTAACACGATTCTGCAAAGCCAAACCTCTCTGCGCAGCTTGCGCCCATCCAAAACACGAAGGCAATTGCACTGATCCCACTATTTGCGTCAACTGCAGACAATCACACTCTTCCACTGAACAAACCTGTCCTTTCCGTGAAATTGCACGAGAAATAGAACGAGAGCGCGCTTATAACGGACTTTCGTATCATGACGCTAAGGAAAAGATAATGAAAAACAGGCAAGGTCCACTTAACTTTACACTGCCCACCTCTATACATGACTTTCCCCCGCTCCCCCGTAGTGCAGACACAACAGTACCTTCTTCCTCCGCACAATCCTCTGAACCTAACTATTCAAACCCACTCAACACTAATAAAACCTCCACCTTACCATCTCCAGAACAAAATAAACAAGAAATCCGAAGTGCCGGCTACATTAATGTATGCTGGAAAAGTGTCCCTCCCGTCTCCCACGAATCCTATGCCTCAGCAGCGCAAAAGCTTCCTCAACCATTCCGCCCCTACTCCATACAAGATATCATTCCTCATACTTTACAGAACTCTCCCCCCCACGCTCCTCCTGCTACCTTACATAATTCCAAAACCAGTCCCTCCTTGGAACCACATCCTAAACTCCCTGACCATCCAGATCAACCTTCCACAACAGCCCCAACCAATCAAGAACCACAAAACAAAAATTATCCCAAACCTAACCTCCATCAATCCCACATACCATCCAAACCATTACTAGTCCAACTTTTAAGACTCATCGGATCACTAATCAACTCATTACAAGAACAAGAAGACATACATAGCATAAAAAAAGTCTTAAGATACTGCAATGAAATTCACGAATATATAATGAACTTAGTACAACAGCTAGACGTAACAGAAACAAGTACTTAAAAAAAATGGTTAAGATACTCCAATGGAATCTTAAATCAATAAAACAACGAAAAATATTTCTTCTGAGTCTAATGCAAGAACAAAAGCCAGATATATTATGTTTATCCGAATTATGGCACTATAACGAGAGATCGCTGTATCTAAAAAATTATAACTATATAATTTCAAATCCTTTTCCAGGATCCAAAGGCGTGGCCATATATGTTCACACCTCCATTCCATTCCAAAAAATTAAAATCTCAGATAATAACGTACTTACCCAACACTACAACGTTGAAATAGTTGCCATCCAATTTCAGATCAGCAAAAAGACTTATACTCTTATCAACTTATACATACCATCAAGTCACACATCTCAACATATCACAATGCAAAATTTCAATACTCTCAACAATTACATGACGGGGCCTACAATTATAACAGGAGACCTCAACGCACATCACACCTTGGTTGGCGGTAAAAGAAACGACCGTCTAGGAAACACAATAATCGAATGGTCTAATAACACTGATTTAACCGTTATCAATGATGGAAGTATGACTTTCTTTCCCCCGAACAACAAATCCCCCACTGCCATAGACTGGACACTCGTATCATCCTCCGAAGCTTCTAATATATATTGGCAAAGAGCACTCGATTTATATACTAGTGATCACTCTCCGAACTTCATTACAATACAATGTCATAACACACAGAAAATAACCTCACATACACAATCTACTCCTATTACCCAGTGGAATCTAAAAAAAGCTAATTGGAAAAAGTTTAATACACTCTCTGAACTGTTCCTCAAAGATAAATTTCAAGAACCTACAAACAACATACAGTACGAAGACTTCATAGAACAAATAAATTTAGCACTGACGCTTTCCTGTCCCCAATCAAAAAAAATAACAGGTACTACCACAGCTCCATACCTAAAATGGTGGAATGAAGAATGCGAACAAACGAAAACTGCGAGAAAAATAGCTTTCCGCAATTATATTTCTTGCCCATCTGACGATAACTGGATTAAATACAAGCATGCCACAGCACAATCCAAAAAATGTACTCTTCGCAGCAAACGCATTGCATGGCAAGAATACTGTGCTCAAATGCATCATCAAACAAGCATTAAATGCGTTTGGCAAAAAATTCGTTCTATAACCTCCCCCAAAATAACAAAAATGCTCCCATTAATAACTACATGGAAACAGCAATTCATACAAAAACTACAAGGACAAAATTTACTTCCCCCACTCCAAGCTCCTTCAATATATAATTCATTAAATCCAAAATGCAAATCAGCAACAGGTCTCTATAAACCCATAACAACATATGAAATATCGGAAATTCTAAAATATACGAAACAAACTGCACCCGGCACGGATGGCATTACCTACAAAGTATTACAAGAACTCCCCCCATAGGTATAAAAATACTCTCACAACTATTTAACAATTTCATAAATAAGGCAATCATACCTAAATCATGGAATAATCATCTCACCATACCCATACTAAAACCGAAAAAAAAACAAGATCTTGCATCTTCATACCGTCCCATAACACTTACGCCTTGCATTTCAAAAATATTCGAACGACTAATTTTAAATAGAATAAACTGGTATCTAGAGGGCCAGGGGTACTTCCCCCCTCAGCAGCTAGGTTTTCGACACAACAAATCCTGCTTAGACGCTATTCAAATTTTAACTCAAACCATTCAGGCCGCAATCAATCACCAACATATAGCTTATGTAGCTTTCTTAGACATCTCAGCAGCATTTGACAGCTTGAACATCAACATCCTCACCACAATCCTCCAACAACTAAAAATACCTTACAATTATGTCAAAATTATTTGGAAACTACTAAAATCACGGAAAGTACAAATCAAATTTCCGGATGAAATCTACGGCCCCTTTACCGTCAACCAAGGTGTCCCACAGGGCTCGTGCCTTGCTCCAACACTTTTCAACATCTACTTATTAGACTTACCTAAACAAATCAATCCTACCGACCAAATTTTAATTTATGCAGATGACATCTGTTACATCAAAACAGTGCCTAAACATAATGAACAATATTTCCGAGAATTTGAACTAGGATTACAAACAATCAAAGATTGGCTGTTCAACAGAAATCTCAATATCTCAGACGAAAAAACAAAAATAGTAATATTTTCCAAACAAAGACATCTTAATAAACATCTACCTCAAAGATTAACTCAATATGAAATCGCTACAGAATCAAAATATCTGGGAATACACTTTACAGAAAACCTAAACTGGGATCGACAAATAAAACTCTTAGAACCAAAGGAGAAAAAATATACAATTTATTCAAAATGATAGCAACAACCAAATGGGGTGCATCTCCAGTAACGATGCTACTAATGTATAAAAATCTTTTTAGAGCCTCCATAGATTACAGCTTGATCGCAATGACAAATCTCAAACAACACAAATTGACATCTCTTGACGTCATTCAACGCAAACTACTTCGCAAAGCGCTGGGATTGATGCCAAGTAGTCCAAATGTATTCACATACTCTGAATCTGCCGAACTACCCATCTCTTTCCGACAAAAATACATAATCGGAAAATTGCTACTTAAAAACAAATCACAAACAAATCACCCAACACACAAACATCTCGCCAAGTTATATGAAGTTCACGAAACACACCGAGAAAAGAACCACATCAGCCCCTACAACCTCTGGATAGAACAAAGTCTACAACTCTCAGATCTTTTCGATCTTCTAATACAAACAACCTACAACCCGATATTTACCTTACGATACACTACAATGCCAAGAATAAACATAAGCATCCCAAATTTCAACTGCATGGCACAATATAAAGAATGCTGGCCAGATTACTACCTGCTATACACAGACGGCTCGAAAATCCTCGAAAAAGTTGGTTCGGCATTATATGACCCTCAAACACATTACGCCCAGGAAGTAAGACTTACAGACCACGCATCAATTTTCACCGCAGAAATATACGCTATATATCTCGCCCTCCAATACTCTCAGTCTGTAGGACAACAAAAAATACTTATATTAACAGACTCCCAAGCAGCGCTTCACGCTCTTAATTCGAAGGAAAAAAAACTGTTTAAAATTTCCCCACATATCATCAACTGCTTATATACTGTACAAATACTACACAATAGAGGAGTAAAAATAGAACTAACCTACGTAAAATCACACAGTTTCGATAAATATAACTGCATAGTAGATTTACACGCAAAAAACTCTTTAAAATCAGAACAAAAAAAAGAAATAAGACTTCACTGGGAGGATTTGCTCCCCAGAGTAAGGAAGAAAATTTACGAAGACTGGGCAAACTGGTGCCACAACAATCCTCAAACTATTCCCACCTTAAACAGAGCTTTTCTAAAATTTAATCATCATAAATCATGGTTTCAGAAAACTAAAATGGAACGGTCACTCATAGTACTATTCAATCGCCTACGTTCAGGACACTCAACTACTCAAGCCCATCTTCACAAAATAAAACTAGCTCCAACACCATATTGTGACTGTAGCACTGAAAATTATGTGAATGACGTTAATCATATTTTATTCCAATGCCCCAAATTCCAAAACCCCAGAAAAAATTTACTGAACACAATTACAAGACTTAAAATTCCTCTCCCCACATCCATAAATGCCCTTGTACATCAACCAAACAAAAAACTGGGCTATATATTGCAATCATTTTTAAGAAAAAGTAGTATTGACGTGTAAAAATTACTTATGAACCACAGTATCCTTCTATTGCTCATGAATACATAAAAAGGGACCTAACCTTGTATTTTTTTTTTATTTTTTTTTTCCCTTCTCTCTCAAAGCTCATAGCAACAACGTTAAGATACCCAAAACCTTCCTATATACCTTCCTTTACAACCTGCACTAATTCTCAATTTCAAAACAACAACCTATCTCAGATATGAAGGCTAATCTACGGAAAATAAGGAGTAGAGGCACAGTAATCCACATCTTCCAACGCTCGTAAACAAAAACAAAAGAGCACATTACACTTAAAACTTACGGAACAGAAGCACTGAAATACACATCTAGAAACACTTTATTAACACCCACAAGAAATTCTTCATCTCGCTCTGCCCCATGATTTGCATACAAAAAATAATAATAATCCTCCGTGCACTTATGGTTTTCATACCTGTACTCTGCACATTGCCACCATTTCCACAATTACCACTTGCATACAACTGAGAAAGCACTATAAGTATCTCCAAAAGCTATCTGTTAAGCAATACTGGCAATACCAGTATTTACACAGAACAATTAATCCACACTCGAAGCCAATAACAGTGTTCCATTCTTTGTTTACATTACAACCTATTTGTATCTACCACAAAAACAAAGACGAATCAATCAAATTTTCCCCTTACAATCCCGAAGCAAAACAAACTGCTAAGGAAAGAAGTCTGTGAACCCAAGTCAGTAACTATCAAAACAAGAGAGATCTAAGGAAAACTACAGCCAACAACTGCTTTTACTACAATCAGTGGAAAATACTAGTTAACTCTTGTCAGTGCAAAGTGAATGGTTTTTTAAAAAAATCATAAATTTTAAAAGTTTCACATTTATATTATATCCTGGCCAAGTCTGCTGGGCTTCCCTGTAGCAGAAGGCCACCATAAGGAGAGTGGAGTGGAGTGCCAGTGTCGTTCAAGTACAGCTCGCTGGACATACCAACCCAACCTATATGGACATTGGTCAAGCAATTGTGGCCTGTGGGACGATGGGAATATCTCTGATGGTATTTGAATATATATGAGCATTTTCCTGATTTAAGTTTGATTGAAGCTGGAAATAGTTAGCATGGGGATTTGCCATTATGTTGTCAGTGATTCTTTTGTAGTGACAGCGTTAGTATTCCTCCTCATGCCGCCATATTTGTATCTTTTGAACGACGTTTGTGCGTATTTTTCGAAAAAAAAAAAAATGACATGGCTTCTCGCAACACTTATCGGATTGCGGACTGTCGGTAGATGTTTATAGAAGTGCCTGTGTGAAGTACCTTCAAGGAGATGAGTAATATAAACCGCACATACGGCAAAATATTGTACTTCACCCAGGCAGCCATGCAATAGCTGGCTGACGTAAACAGCAATTTACACTTGTAGTATTTGGTACAAGGACAAACAAATAGTTTGTTCAGTTTATCATAACTCTGGCGATCGCTATCGTTACGCAGAACCAATCCAATTACCTTATGTTCATTTGGGTTAACTTCCAAAGTTGGTCGGCCGTTTCTAGTAAAATTTAGAAAATTTACAGGGAAGAAATAGATAATTTCCTCGTTTGTGTGGTCAATAGTATATAAAGAAGAGCGAAAGTTGGTTTTATTATATTGTATAATCGGTGATAAACATGAACTGTTTGGGAAGCGGAGGTTACTACTTGGCGGAAGGTTACCGCATGATTGGATTGTGGGAAAGTTACGAGCATTTATATTGTGAACATTGCTACAAGTGTACAGGAACGTTGTCCTGGATGTGAGTTAACAGTATTACAGCTTGTGAAACAATACGGTGATGCTGATGAAAATCTTTGAAACTGTGTGAAAGTCATGGATTAATAAATCTAACAACAAATTGCAGAAAATGTGGTTAGCTTCCGACGAAAACAACTGTGACGTATATGAGAACAAAAAGTGTAAAGATACATGACCGCACCTAACTTTACCTAACCTCCACGTTCCCATGGTCACTAATTTATGATTGACAACAAAACATAGTTGCACGTCTTGCAATTAAGATCAAAAACACTGAAACTGCTGAACAAGACTATATTATACGTAAAAAATAAATTCGTAATTTATTTTTTACGAATAATATAGTCTTGTTCAGCAGTTTCAGTGTTTTTAATTTATGATAATGTACGAAAAATGCAAGAAAGCAATTATTAATAATAATTGTGAACATCCCCACCCTGATGATGATTTTTAAATTTTCGTAGCTTTCATCAGGCTTTTAGTTGAAAACCAGACGGCCGACCAACTTTGGAAGTAATGCCTTTCATTTTCTTATGAAAGTCATTAATTACGTTCTTGGTAATAATTTACAAGTTCCTATGTTTATTTATTGCTTTACTTGCATATCAATCGAAACATTGCGACTTTCTTTAGTGTTACTTGGTGAACTTAATGCCACATCATACTCGTTTTCCTGTTGTGCGGGCGACATGCTGGCCAGTTAATGTATTACTGCGCTGTAAAGCAAAATATTAGCTTTTGCCCTTTCTTACAGTTTACAAGTTAATCTTTAGAGAGTAAGGTTAGTAAAGTCAGGTTACATATAAACAAACATATTTTGAAATTTTATATAGTTACTCACAGTTGGATAGATTACTGCCACCCCTACATCTCGGCTCAATATGACAGTTGTAAGTAGTCCAACATGTAACTGATCTTTCTTCCGCTTTAATACACTTCTCATTGATCTTTTTTCTTTTCCACGCTTCACAAATAATTAATTATCTTACCCATTTTTCCAGTAAAATTTGCTCATTTGTACTATTTCTTGATCGGTACTGCGGGACTTAACCCCTGGCGACAGTTGATTGATTATCTCACTCTTAGTTTTGTCATAAGTTAAGATGGAGAAGGGGGTCCTAAAACTTGACCTACTACCATTGACTAAATAATATAGAATTTTATATTTAGTCAATGCTACTACCTGTTTGTGGGTAGAAATACATATTATTTTTTCTCGTTAGGATGATATTCGGCATCCACAAGCAGGATAAGATCCTCAGACATCAGAGAAAATCCCCGACAATTTCGAACACTAAATAATCGGGTAACTATCCGCCCGTAACATTAGGCATAAGTTTTTTTTTTTAAAAAAGTATGTTTTATATGGGCCAGTCTAGTAACTTTTGACTTCGGCCCTTTACTCGTAGTTAAAGTCCACAAACACCCATGCCGGGACCTTCGACTCTGGCCTAACGCCTTAGACCGCACGGCTACCCGGCCGGCGCATAAATTAAAATGTTAATCGGGCAATACATTCCATATGAAAATACTGTAATATGTTTAGTCAATTTGCTCCGGAAACGGCACAGCCACAGGTCCTAGTAACATGTAAGTCAGTGGAGTTAAATTTGAACTGCTGAAGTTTTGGTGTGTGTACTCTACTATTGATTTAAATCTATACTTTATTCGTGCTAACTTTGTACCAAACTTTAGTACTAATTATTTCTTCGGTTTTATATGTAGTCGAGCTCAGTTCTCATACGACACTAATTTACGAGAAGCTATAAATAGATATGAAAGTTTCAGAAGACATACGAAAGCCGAAGGCAAGGAATAAATTAGCCTTGCACTAATTCATGGGGCATAGCGCAAGTGAGTTATACTTCCGCAGTATTCCATCAAGTTAGTTTCGTTATTTTTTTTTAACGATTTATCGAAAATAAACTATCCTAACCTAATCTTCTTGCTCTCACGTAGATGGTATACTGTCGAAATAGGGCTCGTGTACATAAGATTTTAAGTCTCATGAAAGTGGAGACTTTAATTCTGGGTAATAGAGCAATATATTTTGTATTGTATTGTACGATTTGTTTCCAAACGCATAATTTACATTAACTAACAACAGTTTCGAAGCCGGTTTGAAATGTGAATTGTATGTATATTGAAATACTCAGAAACACTAGGTTGGCTCATGTACAGTCGAACGCAAAACGTAAACAATGTATTTTCAATGCATGGAAACATGTGTGACCCAATAGCACATGCATAGTGGAGGAAAAAGAAAGAGAGAAAAGGAGCGTACAGACAAGCACCATCACTAATCAATAAGCGATCTAACATCACCTTCACTAAAGGTGCATGCGGATGTCTCCCAGGCGAGCGAGGTATACTTCACTGAATTTCATAAAAAGGGCATCGCTGAAGAAAAACTCATACGAAACAAAAATCTATATAATAATTCGCGTAGCGGTAATCAAGATGATTTGAATGTACTTTTTCTCTGTTTGGTGTATTAATGAGCCTTGAACTGACTCTTATTGAAATAGCACGACATAATGTCGGGTTGATACCTAACCTAAAACCCTCATTCCGTACCGCACGCCAGTTTCACAGACTACAGCCGGAGGGACAACTCAAGATCCGGGAAACGTAAACAGCGACACTGACGTAGTGAGAAACTTCTCAACTGCTTACCTAATGCCCCTAAGTAACAACAACTAAATGTAATCACTAGAGTCGTGCAAACCCAGGCCCGCACTTTAAAAACTTAACGGGGTTAATGGTCTGCATGGGCTGGTGCGGGCCTGGGTTTTTCAGGGCTCTAGTACTCACCTCGCAAACATAGAAATTCTTCGGGTGAGGACCTCATTCTTAAACATATCATAACTACATTCCGTAACTTCCCAACCTAATCCAACCAACTCAATAGAGGTTTCCGTGCACACGGAAAATCAATTTAAATAGTCCATACAAACCGTCATCAACCAGTTAATTTAGCCGGCCGAGCAGTCGTTGGCGGTAGGCCATCGGCTCGAAGGTCGCAGGTTCGAGTTCAAGCATGGGTGTGGATTTTAACAGCTAAAGGCGAATCGTGACGGGTCGAAGTCCAAAGTTACTAGACTGGCCCATATAAAAATAAAATTTACTAATCAATTTAAGGGACTAAATCATAAATTCCCTAATAGATGGCAAAGATATAGTTTCACTGAATTTAACTTCTCGACTCATTTAAAATATTATATAAATCACAGTTATAACAACAACAATAAAGTATTGACGAGGTAATACAAGAGCGAGGAAGTTGGTTTGAAAATTGCCGATAGATAACAAGAAACTTATGGAACGGCTACGATAGCTAACTTGTCCTCGCAACACAGAATTGTTTTTAGATTACGTAAAGTGTGGTTGGTTTACGTTAGCAGTGTTGAAATATACGTACTCTTTACATAAGAAATACTATTTACTTCCATCTGCAACCTTTTGAAAATATTTTCGTAGTGCGATATTCTTCTTAGCTGAATATTGAAATGGTTTCTGGTATTGACTTTACTTGAAGGAGGTGCCAGGTAGAGTCGTCTTAGTTTATCGTAATATTCTGAACAGGTATCCCCAACAACCATGCTTGTCGTTGTATCAACGCTCCGTTGATGTAACATTAAGTGAACTTTGTAAAAATATGGTTTTGAGGTTGCTTCGGGTTTAAGAGATTTGTTTAAATTAACTCCTCTGTGGGAGATGATATCTTCTTCTCGGACCTTTTTTCCTCTCTCCGTAAAAACGTACTATTTAGTATATCTTCCTGTTTACGTTTTTTAAAGACTTTTTCATAGGACAAGTGGTTTGTTTACTTTCATCGATAATGGGTGAGCTGGATGAAACCAAAACCTTTTGCAGAATTAAATCCGTGTCGTTTAGAATATCGGTATTCACCTGTTCTCCATTTTTTCAGTTTGATTTGTCAATCTCTTTATCTTGCTCTCTTCTTAAATTTGTCATGAAAAGACTTTTTCTTTGTTTAATGTATGTACGGTACTCTGCTGTCTCATTTCCCTCCATATGTTTCTTCAAATATGCTTGTAGTGCTCTGGAGTACTCATTGTGTGTATCTGTATTTATCATTGGAGCACCGAGCCGCCGTAGCGCAGTGGTAGAGCGTTTGGGAGGTCGTGGGTTCGATCCCAGCGGCCGACCATTCTGAGGTTTTTCAGGGTTTTCTCAATCACACCAGGCAAATGTCGGGATGGCACCTTCAACATAGGCCCTGGTCGACACCTTCCCGAATCCTTTTCCCTCCCCTATCCCAGCCTGAGCTTTAGATGCCTAAGGCCATAAATAAAAATTCAACCTTCTGTAGTAGACTGTAATTCCATAATTTCCTTTTTCATCCGTAGAGTACTTTTAGACAGTATAGCGTACTTCGTGTCAGGTAATGTAATGAATGACAGTTGCTTTTTACCATTGTTGAATAATATTAATTGTTTTGTTATTTTGCAGGGGTAAAGAATATTCCGTTGTCTAAGCTAGAAAATCTGCTAGTGTGTGGTGTAACGTGTGCAGAACAGTTTTGAAATGATTATTTCTGCCACTTGAAACCACGTGTTTTCTTAAAATATGTCTGGAATTGATGGTGCAGGAGACGCCACCGATTTTACGTTAAGACAACGGAAGGGACAAGTCAGTAACACCACTAGTTTTGTGAATGCACGGTTGGTACATGAAGATTCTGGAAAAACTGAAGAAATAGTAAGAGAATCATCGGTTTTTCTAAAACCTGGCACATACTGGCTAACGAGGATTGTATTTTTAAGAAGTCTAGGCTTCATATATGGTAAGGCTTAGATGGTTCAATATTTTTTCTCGTAAATAATTGATGTGTTTGAAGTTGTATTATAGTACCAGTAATATAAAAAAAATGAAGACTCATAGGTGTTGAACATATGACCAATTGATATAGGTCTTGGGCATTTTCTTTATTCCTCTTAGTAACTGAAATAAAAAAAAAGATGTTCTACAATTGGTATTCTCTTATATATAAAATGGTAAAACAGGTATAAAAAAAGGATACTTACATTGTAGATTCTTGAGACAGATGTACAATAACAACACAATAAAAAAGCAGTAAGTTTCGCAAAAGCGTTTTTATCTAGTAGGAAAGAAAATGTACAGAGCGGACAGATGCGGGACTGGTGTTAAGGAAACCCCATATTGTAAACAGATCAATTATATATGGGTACAATGATCTTGCCTCCATCTTAAAATTAAATGGGAATGGAAAAGAATCATGTAGTCACAGAGCCTTTACTTTCAATTGTGTAAATATCTTTGCACTTAGAAACCAATATTGAATTTAGTGTAATTGGTATTATTCATGTTTTATTTAGACAAATGACCTCTATGTCCCTCAATGACCTTTGCTACTAACACGAACCTCTTAGTAACATCAATACATATTCGTGTTTTGCCTTACTTAACATGCCTGTTCCGTCTTAATTCTTATGTCATTTATGTCCTTGTTTCAATACTTGAATTCTCTCGTAGGCAAAAATAATATCGATGGCTCCTTGCTTTATTCGTATTTTCTAGTTGTCATATTATCTCTACTCTTAGTACATCGTCTCAGTATTCTTCGTAGCAACCACAAGAAACATTTTTTTAGATTTACAATTATTTAAAACACAGTTGCCAAATACTAGTAACTTAACATAACTTTAGCCGGCCGAGCGGTCTGCGGCGGTAGGCCATCGGCTCAAAGACTCCGGGTTCGAGTCCCGGCAGGGGCATGGGTGTGGATTTTAACACTTAACAGCTAAAGGTGAATCGTGACGAGCCGAAGTCCAAAGTTACTAGACTGACCCATATAAAATCAAGTTTACCAATTTTTTTTTTTTTTTTAATATAACTGGCTGCAATGAACTGCTCTTCAGTAGATTGAAAGGGAATAACCACAGCACGAAAATGGATCTTAAGAAACTGACAAGATTTTAGAAAAGAATTATGTAATGGTTACCCCAGAAGCTGCACTAGAAAGTTGGCGGAAGAAAGCTTCTGACAAGTTAACATACATGTTGTAAACTCCCGAACAAAATATAGTTAAATAAGTCATTCACTTTCTGTACATGACTCCAATAAACAATTGCAGCTTCTCCTAGAGGAAAATATCAACATTTACACGTAAAAGTTAAAGAGGATGTAAAGTAACAAGAGAAAGGCTGGAAAATAGTGGAAAAATATAAAAAGTAATAAGAGCTTATTAACTAGTACTCCGTGTTGTTTTTGTCGTTACAGAGTTCTCAGGTGCTATGAATGGAATGATAATATTAATAGCGATATTTTAGCCAGAATGCAAGCGATCAGTTCTGTCTAATAAACGTATGTGCGTCAGTAATAACAATAAAAGAAAACATGCTCCTCTCTACAATAACCTTGCTTTACTTTACACATACAGAATGTTTTTTATTTAATTTCTTTAGTTTTATTCTGACAAGGGACACCCGCGAACTCGGACAGGAGAAACAGGTTGAAAGCTTCTAAGGAACTAATTGCAGGTCGCTAAATCCAGTGGTGATAGTCGTTTCCATTCAAAATCACGCAGTCAAGCAGTAACGGCGCCAGCTCATGGATGATAGGCCAATGTGCTAGAGCAGAGCTGAGAAGAAAGGGAAAATTGAAATACTGAATGTAGTAAATATGATTAACAATTGAAGCTACAATATGTAGAAGCACATGTAAGAAACTAATGATACACAAGTCCATATGGGATGTATCCGGGATCTTGGCAGAGACTCACAAAAACGGGATGACACGGATGGATGCCCGTCTCAGCCTCCTTTTTGCTATGGTAGGCGATAGAATATCGGGCAGTATGGCTGGACTCCTTATCCGTGATTGCTCTGCGCCATATAAACGAGGAATGTCTTCATTATAAATGTGGTCCATGACATTGTCACTGCGTATTGTCCTTCTGATCGATAGCAAATTACGCCAGGTTTGTTGGTGTCATCCAGCTTCATCTACAGTAACCACCTATTGCCACTTATCCCACGCACGGTAGCTAGAATTCACGAGTCTTCCTATTGCCGACCGATAAGAACTGTTTCTTATCTTGTTTTTAGTTATTATGTTAAATTTATGTTTTTAATCAAGGTGTTCCTGGTTCGATTCCCGGCTGGGACGCAATTGATTCGGAACCCACTTTAAACTGTAGGTCCCATTCTTAGGACGTCATTTTCATGTGATGGAATGCAATGGCAAATTGCTATTGGTTCACCTACTTCTGGGACCTTCAGGTCAAGACCTGCCTTCGGACAGAACACACATCATCATCATCATTGTTCTTAATAATCTAACATGTCTTTTCAACAGCACATAACTTACCGAGCCGCCGTAGATCAGCGGTAGAGCGTTGACGTAGCATTCCGGAGGTTGTGGGTTCGATCCCATCGGCCGACTATCCTGACTGAGGCTTTTCCTCAGTCACACCAGGCAAATGCCGGGATGACACCTTCAACATACGTCCTTCCCGACATCTTCCCGAATCCTTTCCCCTCCCCTATCCCGGCCTGAGCCTTAGGTGCCTGAAGGCCATAAATAAAATTCAACAGTATATTATGGGCTTAGAGCTATTTAAATTTTAAAGAGACAGATATAATTATCATTTTTTTCTACACGAATATAACCACTTTATATCCCATAGACCTAAATGAAAATATTTCTGAATGTAAGAATACTAATTTTTATGGATATTTGTCATTGAGGGACAGTTTTATCTCTAACTATGGATCTAACACGATGTTGCATCAAATAATTCTATTCAAAGATGTGTTTTCTCTTTTATATTACTAGTATAGATATAAACTGCACGAGACAGTGTCTTGCATAATGATTTTTTCACGTAATAATAAATTATGACCATTTATTTGTGAAACGATACATTACTTCCTTCCTTAAATCTCTCAGTATATCTATAAGCTGCATAGCAGACTAGCGTTTTCTTCTCAAATACAAAGAACTATATCAGAAAATGCCAAAGAGCAAATCATAACAGTTCGCAATATTGCCAAAGAAACGTATTCTCGCCCAACTTTCAAGTGGCGCCGCGATCGCAGCGCCAATCCTGACTCTATTGGAGGGTTTATAATTATGAGTATCTCGGTGGTTCGGACTGGCTGTACCCACTGCCCCCACCCCTCCTCTTTTCGGACAAAGCGCTTCCAGAGGCGACCCGTTCTTGTGCTGAATGCGCCACACACGCGACTTATTCATGGTCTGTCCTTTGCTTTTACACCGCTGCACTATTCTTGAGAGACTGTGCTATTCTTCGGAAAGTGTATAACTGCCATATATCAGGAACTTTCGATGGCATAGCGGGAATATAGGAACGTCACTCTACCCACAGCAACTCCACACTGCTACTGCCATATCATGCCTACAACGGTGGCACTGCGTACTCCTGGGGCGGAATAGGACCAAGGTCAAATCGTCCCATCTTAAATGAATAAACTTTCTGTTCCTTATGTAGGATCTTTAGAAAAAGGTATTAAACTGTCACGATAGAGAGCTCTTATAAAAGGAAGCAAAACCCAAAGGACCTTAATGAAAATTGGTGTAATAAACTTTGTTTTCGAGAAAATCGACCCTGACATTTGAAATATTGCTAAATTTATATTAGAAGTTTGGCAAACCTAATATAACTACAAGAATATCGTTTATCGCATACATTAAATTTTGTCAAACAGCAATCCCATTGCACTAAAATCACATATAGATCCCGAAAGATCGGTTTTTAACTTAGCGATAGTGGTTAGCATAATTACCAAGGTTGTGAAATTTTAAAAATTATTTCTTGTATTTGCAGAATCGATGTAGTTTAAGTATTAGTATAATTTTTGAGCTGTAAATGAACAACCTAGAAAATAGTTTTCCATCTTGACCGAAAAATCTGCATTTTAAAAGTTTCAAGGCATATTTTCTGGTACAGGTAGCGCTCCTCGATCCATACTAATATTTTGTAGTACTCACTGAAATGAGAATATTCTAGCTTGAAAGTTTGTAACAGTTTTTTAAACACCTTGCATATCGTAATGAATTATTCTTGTGGGCGCCTTATTTGCCACCGCAATGCCCAGAATATCTGAGTCTGGCGCCGTTACTGGTTTATTTACTTTATTATGTAGAGACAGGTAGAGCAATGAAAGGATCGTAGCTTGTCTTTTATCCCTTCGCCTTTTATTATAAAAATTACAAGTCCACTATTTTAATAAAAAGAATCTCCCGTACAAGACTATTGGAGACCTATTATTGAGCTACATTCGTATCTCAAATTACTTTCTTTCTCTTCAAACGGTTCCATGTGTTGCTGTTGACGTTGGCCCAGACAACGGGCTGTTGTCTGGCTGAGACAGAAGGCCCCTAGCTTGTAGCTGGCTAGGGTCATGATGAAGGAAAGTCCTATCCCGTAGCAGATCAGAAAGTTTTTTTTTTTTTGCCTATCTCGTGCCGGATCAGGTTAGGAAGTTGGCCCATCCCGTAGCGGATCCGGCCGGTAAGGTAGGTTGGTCCATCCCGTAGCAGATTGAACCAGGGAGAGGGAGAGGAGTTGGCATGACTATCTCCGGGAATGAAATAGTGGTTTCTGATGTGCTCCGACACCTTTTATTCTGTTCTGGACTGCTGACTCTTCAGTTCCTGGTCGTCGTCTGCATCTTCGGTTGATTGTTGTGTACTCTCTCCGTCTACTGTTACTACCATTTGTTTTAGTAGTAGCACGTGTTTTTACTCATATTACGCACTACTATTTATTTACAAACAAAGAGCACGTGGCTTGTCGTATATTACAATAACGCAATCCACGGCACTTTACAATATACTTCGTGCAAGTTAGCTGGATAAGAAGGACTTCATGTCATGAATTCGCTCCCGTAAATTCAGTAGACAACCTGAAGCAAAGTGAGGGAAGTAATTTAAGATTTCAGAAACTGAAGCTCAGGTGTAACAATTTCCATGCATATTTGATGATTTGTGTCGAGTTCGCTGAAAAGCTAGTGTATTCGAAGTAGAAGTGAGGTTATATTCTGAGATTGTGTACAAGCCCCCACCCCTTTTTCCCCCCTTAGAGAAGCAAATTGATTGAGTTAAGTGCACTAATTTGTGCAAAGGTTCTATGATTATCCAGTAGTTTTCCAAAGGACTGTAATTCTCAGATATTCTTATCTTGAAACGTAAATTTGTGTAGTCACAATATAATTCCTATAAGGCGCAATTGTTAAAAACTATTAGATTGTACAGACTAAGTTTTATTTTTGTGAAAATTACATAATTATTGACATTTTTAACCCCTTATGTTTTAGCTGTAGCCTTTCTTGTGGCCTATCACCAAAATAAGGAGCTTATAGGTGATAATGGATTGCTACCTCAGAAACTGCATATGGAAATGCTTTCAAAGCAGTAAGTAAAATTCAGTATTCTTGTATCTTAGTAAATGCTTTCGAATCTGCTTTATTCTTCTGAATTAATGATTTTTTTCTTTCTTAAATTAACGGCCGATTTCTTAGTGTAGATATAGAATATCAATAGATATTATAAAGATAATTGAAGTTCGTTTTTTTTCTTTCTCAGTGCTACTTATTTACCTGCTGTAATATTCGATAATCCCGATGCTTTTCGATCACTCAGCGAATTATATACGACATGAATCAAACGTTTAACTGTTTTTAAACTTCTAACAATATCCTCACAAGTAAACGTTC
Source organism: Lepisma saccharinum (assembly GCA_022664845.1). Classification (NCBI taxonomy): domain Eukaryota; kingdom Metazoa; phylum Arthropoda; class Insecta; order Zygentoma; family Lepismatidae; genus Lepisma; species Lepisma saccharinum. Next base: position 43,667 of record JAGDQP010011717.1, read on the forward strand.
TTTCCTAACAATCGGGGATCTAGACATGCTATATATGTTCTGAAAGTACACAACCAGAATAGTATAAATGTGGAATCGTAGCGGCAGACGGCAAAGGGTATAGAAGTTATGAGGGTTTAAAGGTAACAGTGCAGTCTATGGAAAAACATATATTTGCCATATACAAGTAATTTGAATTCATTGAAGTCTTTTCTAACAAACATACGTGATATTTATCACACACCCAGAAACACATTATCGCTTTTATATTAAAAAGTAGACTACAAAAAACGGTTTTATTTCAATTTGAAACACTGACAATGATTTTGGATTAACAGTCAATGTGTAGATCCGAAAGGATAGCATGAATCATACAAACACTCTGCTCGCAGCGTGCCCACTTAACAAAAGCTAATTTGTCACACTTGAAGCACTTGTCATCGACGATGGAGTGAAAGCAAATGTCATGTGGAGAAATCCACGTTCCAGGCTGATTATCAAGGTATAGTCTTATAAAAAGCAAATCTGATTATGTTCCTGAATCATGATTTCGAGAACTGGAACAAGGTGAATGACTGAACCTTCAGAAACTTGTCACGATGCCAGATTTAGTCCGACGTCTGTGTTTAACATGTGAACTTATTTCCCATAAAATACCCTGTTTCAAGTTGAAATAAAACTTAGTCTGATTTTTAATATATAGGCGATAATATGTTTCTGGGTGTGTGATAAATTACGTGTGCTTGTTTCAAAAGACTTCATTGAATAGAAATTGCTTGTATGTGGCAACTATGTTTTTCCATAGACTACACTGTTGCTTTAACCCTTTGCCGTCTGCCGCTAGGATTGCACATTTATACTATTCTGGTTGTGTACTTTCAGAACATATATACCATGTCTAGATCCCCGATTGTTAGGAAAGAACGTTTACTTGTCAGAACATTAAAATAGTATACACATTGTCTAAAGTAGAAAAAAGAGGAAAAATAATACGGTATGTACAAAGTGAAGGAAAAGTAGAAGTTAAAGAAAGTGAAGAGCAAAAACTGACATATGAGGTCTCTCTATCTTTATGTTTATATGGTAATAGAAGATTTTAAAAGATTTGTGTTGTTAAATGAAGTTAATTACCAAACTGCACTTACAATCATCTTCAAGAACAAAAGTGTACATTATAATATAACTATACTTGATGGAAGACAACTGGATGCATATCTACGCACCATTCGTCAGTTCCGTTTAACGACACTCCAGGTGTTCTAAAATTCGAAGTAAGAGAAGTGGATTTTCTCGTTCGCAGCATGTGCTACCAGGTCTCGATAGTAGTTGTCAAAGATGACCTCAGAATATATTGAGCGTGATATAGTGAGTGTACTGCAATATATACTTGTCATCATTTTCCAAGATATTGCTAATAGATAATTTTCATAAATGTGTCTGAGTTTGTTCATCACTGCGTTGAATTAGTTTCTTTGTGCCATAAAAAATCTTGTTGATACGAATAGTCATTATGCGTAACGATTCCATTGAGATGATATATTACTGTTATAAATTTTAACACTTACAAAGAACAGCATACAACTCCATTCGACCAACAAGCCTTTAACTGTGATAGAGAAGACAATTACTACGTAGTAGTGTCTTTTTATAACGCCATTCTCACATGGCTCCTGATATGCTGATTTTCCGTCCTGCATGCCAATATCTTATGTCCTTTACCTTTATTTGTAATCAAATGGTATTCAATTGCTCACAGGTACGCGGTTACGCGCAAATATCGTAAATCTGTGTTGTTTCTATGTTCAAATAGTTTTCAATTCTATCCTTTCAGTTCGTTGTTTCATGTCTGTCATCGTATCTCCCTCCAAGACATAATTAGTATCTCCCTAGTGTTCGTGGTGGTTCGAACTTCGCTGCTGGTCATCTGACTGAGGTTTCCTCATTTTCACAATGGGATTGTGGTGACAGTACATTAATACAAATTCTGGCGACTCCCTATCCATATTTTCCTTGCAGCATGTTTATACCATAGACACCACAATATCACATTAATATAGTGTTCGTATATCGATCTGAGTGTCGAAATATTAACACTGTATCTATTAATTCATTAAATTTTAAAATAAACATGTAGTACGCTTCTTCCCTCAAATCGCGCTGTTCTGGATTCAGATCTTTAAATTTTAACTAAACAGCTGTTAAATATATCACGACGTCTCTGTCTCACCAAGCACTGCCAAATTTTAAAACAGAAATAAAGCATGTCTTAGTAGAAAGAAAAATAAAATCAAACTATGACGATTGATCGCTGCTGCTATACTCTAATTTGACTTGAAGGTCCCGGGTTCGAATCTCGGCAGAGGCATGGGTGTTTCTGTATTTTAACCAGCTGTAAAGGGTAGAATCGTGACGGGCCGAAGTCAAAAGTTACTAGACTGGCCGATATAAAATAAAGTTTACCAAAGTTTTACTATACTCTAATTTGATTTAGCACCAACTAACTAACTTTATGGCTTATGGAACGCGCAAGTTCATCGCCGCAGTAAAAAAACTTTCCCCATTGGATTCTGTCCTGGGCAACATCAAGCCAGTTTTCATCACAAACACCTACTTCGCGAAGATCTCTTTTAATATTGTCCTCCCAACGACGTCTCGGTCTTCCTAAAGGTCTCCTTCCAACCAGGATAGAATATAATCTTAGTTTCCCCCATCCGAGCTACATGGCCTGCCCACCTTAGTCGTCGCGATTTCATTATTTTTACAACATCTGGTGAATCGTACAGTCCGTGAAGTTCTTTATTATGCAGTCTCTTCCACTTTCCAGTCATTTCGTCCCGTCTCTCTCAAAACCTTATTTTCAAACACTCGTAATTTATGTTCATCTGCTAGGGTCGTACTCCAACTTTTGCTACCGTAAAGTATTACCGGCAGAATAACAGTTCTATATATTTTCAATTTTCTTGACATTAATCGCGATGTTAGAAGTTTTTGGACTGAAAGAAACATGCGTTGCATGATACTAAGCGACTTTTTATTTCTTCTGTGACCTCAATTTTGCTTGTTACGTATGCTCCCAAGTATTTAAATTTGTTTACTTTCTTTATGACCTCATCCCTAACTCTTATGTTTTTATTTCCTTCATTCCCTGTGTTTCGGCTTCTTATCGTGTATTTTGTTTTATATATGTTTACCTGTAGACCTATCTCATCGCACGCTTCTACTAAGACATCGGTGTTGCTTTGTAGTGCATCTATATCGTCCCTTATTAAATCTGCATCATCCGCGTATACAAACAGTTGATTCAGACCATTCAGTGATAGTCCGTTATTGTTCCCTTTAATTTTTAAAATCTCATATTCTAACGCAAAGTTAAACAGTAGTGGTGACAAGGCATCATCATCTTGTTTCCATTCTTAGCGACCCCATAAGCATAGTACGGATAGGTAATAATATGTGAGATAGTTTCAAGATTTGCAAAGACACCACTAGTTGCACCAGTTTTTTCGGAATCCCAAATCGTATCAGGATACTGTATAACTTTTTTCCTTTTGATAGAATCATATGCTTTCTTAGAATCAATGAATAGCTGGTGAACCGTTCCATTGTATTCCCATTTCTTCTCCAAAATTTGTCTCAAGGCAAAAATCTGGTCCAACGTGGATCTATTTCTTCTAAACCCACATTAGTGATCTCCAATTATTTCATCTACGTATACACTTAGGCGTTAGAGAATTCGGCCCGAGCCCAATCCAGCCCGAATGTACCTACACCCGGCCCAGTCCGGGCCCGGAAAGCTTTAAAAGTTCTTGGCCCGAGCCCGGCCCGATAAGTTTTAAAAATTCTTGGCCCAAGCCCGGCCCGGCCAGATAAATTTTAAAAAGTTTTGTCTCGTGCCCCAATATATTTTTATCTGGTATAATAACAATATTAACAATAATATAATGCATACAAGCCTATGTGAGTGTTTGAACAATGTGATGCGCTTAGATTTGCTAGTTATTTTAATTTCATTCTACAGGATTGCCGTTTCAATTTATTTCTAACACAAAGGATCAAAATAATCCTTTCGCTTTGAACAGTAGGATTACTTGTAGTCGCAGGTTTCTTAAATCCAGCAAAGAAGTAGCTAGTCAAAGTATAACTTTTATTTACAAAACAAATTATCAGAAATTTGTCCCACCCGCAAGACCTACATTTGTGACTTCATCCACCATTTCATCCTGCGGGTCGCTGAAGTGGAGCGAAGAACAAAGAGTGCGGTTTCCTTTCATTTTTATATCAAGACAACAACTCTGACTATTCAACCCCTGGGATCCAGTGGTTGGATTGACCATATTCTGGTATTGACACGGACCATGAGAGAAAGCTTCAATACCCATACTGTCTTTTTTTTTTTATTGAGGTAAAGACATGCAGTCACTCGTGTGACTGCCGACTGGGGTTAACTCCCCGGTGAATAACTAATCCTCTATAGCGAAAGTAGAGCCGCTAAGCAACACCAACTGTAAATATTGCATTGTTTGTAATACCTTTCACTCCACGTGGCGTGCACACAGACTTGTGTGTCTGGCTTTATTCCAATTATCGTTTAACGAAAGTCAATAATTATTGAACTGCTTTAAAGAAGTGCAATTAATCGGCCCGGGCCAAAGAAATAGCGGAGTTGGCCCGCCCAAGACGGCTCGCGGACCTAGCCCGGCCCGGGCAGGTCTCTATTAGGCGTGTTAACAGAATATTACTTAATACCTAACAGGTTAGAAGTAAAGAGATTCCGCGGTAATTATTATAGTCCGATTTATAGCCATTTTTTGGAAATCGGAACTATTATTGAGGTTTCCCATTCCTTTGGGAGCTTCTTCTTTCTCCATATAGCACTTATCAATTTATGTAGTTCTTTGATTAGTCCCGTTCCTCCTGCTTTAATTAATTCGGCTGGAATATTGTCTATTCCCGGGAATTTGATATTCTTCAATTTCTTTACCGACATTTCGATCTCTATCTCGCTAGGTTAGGGAATCCATGGTTCTGCAGTATGGATTTCAAATTCCTCTGTTTGTTCCCCGTTGTGTACATTAAGAAGTTTGTCGAAATAACATCGACAATTTTAGTCGGATCCGCCTGAAGATCTCCACGTTAATTTCTAATCATTCCTAACTTCGGCTAGTAGCCCTTTCTTAATGAGTTTACCCCTTTGTATAGATCTCGTGTGTTATTTGTCTTGCCGTTATTCTCTATCTCCTGAATCTTCTACGTCAGATATTCTCACTTTTTGTTTTTGAACCTACGTGTGGCGTTCCGTTTCGCGTTACTGTAGTGGTTGGTATTTGCTTCGCTTTTATTACTTAGCCATCGTTGCCTTGCTTGTTTTCTTTCCTTATGAACCTTAAGGCATTCTTCATCAAACCAAGGTTTGTTTTTCTGTTGTTTCTTCTTACCTACACGTTCCTTTGCTGCGCTCTTAATTGTTTCACGAATTGCCTCCCACATCTTATTTACATCAATTTCATTAATATCATTATTACTCGAGTCGGCTAATATTTCTAACCTATTTGAGAGTTCGAGTTGGTAATCTGCTTTTATGCTCGTGTTATTTAAACTTCGAATTTCAGTTGTTTTGACCCCTTGCTTTCTCTGTTCGCGATGCATAACTTTTCCCTTATTTTTGTGATCACTAATTGGTGGTCGGTGTCACCTTCCGCTCCTCTATACGACCTAACGTCCATTATTTTGGTGTGTCTTCGTCTATCTACTAATACGTGATCGATCTGGTTGAGAGTTTTTCCGTCCGGAGATACCTATGTGTATTTGTGTATGTCGTGGTGTTCAAAGTACGTGCTCTTTACCAGTAGGTTTTTCGAAATCGCGAAAGTTATCAGTCTTTCTCCATTGTTGTTTGTCTTTTCGTGAAGGCTGTATTTGCCTATAGTAGATATATATTTTTCTTCCCTCCCTACCTTTGCATTGAAATCACCCAACACAATTTTCGAATTATACATCGGTAATCGGTCAAACAGCATTTCTAGCTCATCGTAGAATATATCTTTGTCGTTATCATTAGCCTCCTCGGTCGGAGCATAGACATTTATTAAAATCGTGTTGCCCCATCGAGTACCTATCGTGGTGTACGATAGTCTTCCGTTTACGAACTTAAAATTCTGAACCGCCTGAAGGATACTGTTCTTAATGAGGAATCCTAATCCAAAATCGTGAGACCGTGTTCCACCGTAGTAGAAAGTGTACTTGTCCTGTTGGATGCTACCTTGACCCTCCCACTGAACTTCTTGTATCGCTAAAATGTTTAGTTCGTGCTTCTCGATCTCGCGTACTATCAAGCCTTGTATAGTTAAAGGACAAGAGGACAAGAAATATTGGAAAATTGAAACATTTATTACTAAACTGAGTTGTGACCTTTGTACTAATCAAACACGTAACTTCTAATTGGAGCTAGTATTAATGTCGGATCCGATCACGTCCGAGTTTGAATTTCAAGCAATGTGCGGTCCACAGACTAACATGTGATTCTGCTCACTACAAAAGCAGCCTCTCGCCACCACTATCGTACCTCTACTGTAGTTGCATTACATAACTTCGCCACAAGCCCTGGTAAAGAGTAGATGTGGGAGAGCTTTACTCAGAAAACTTTTAACTGTAGTCCCAGTAGACTTCTAATTGACCGAGAGGTTACCACTTTCGCTTTCTGTTCGCGGGATTCGTTAAACGGAGTGGTTCGGAGCCCAGTTTGCCAAAACCTGTAATGTCGCATCCTTAGAATCTCTTTTAGGACCTTAATAACAACTCAATGTAGTGTCGTTCTTCATATTTAATTTTGCGTATTGTATATGACAAGATTAAATTTCCGCGTTTTCGTTATTAAGTAAGGACATATTTTTATAATGACTGTCATCTCACTAATTCTGATAATAATATAGTAGTAATAATAGCAGCAGTATTACGACGACGACGACACCTGTAACTTACACGAAATAAAATATTGTTTCATATTCCCTTTCTTTCAGTTTACGATATTGGAGGTTTCTTCAAAGTCCAAATCTTCTATGGTTTGCAGAGCCATGGGATAATATCAATATTTGGCTCGACGCTATATCCCTTACTGGTCTTGTAATATCAGTAGTGATATTTAAAACAGGAGCCGCAAATGCTGTAGCATTTTTTGTACTATGGATACTATATCATTCATTGGTGAATTCAGGTATGTAATTATTATTTACTTAAAAAGTCTTGTGTGCAAATTTGTAAAGAATAACTTATTAGTACTAATTAAGTAATAAGGCAAAAGAATATTACTTAAATGTTGCGTTCAAGAGGGAAACCTGACCACAGTGAAATGGTAGATTTATCAGCGGTACATTCCCAACCTAGGAAGAAGCGAATAAAGGATAGAGGAGGGAAGGGAAGTAAATAAGTCAGCCTTATTAAGTATTTGTTTCTCGCACAGACATGTAGTAATTCACGGCATATCCGTCTAGTAACAGGTTGGTCCGCAGAAGGGCACTCACTCCAAAAGTGTACGGAAGTACTTCACACGTGTATTTAACCACACAGTTTTCACATTATCCCATAGCTCTATCATATTCGTAAATGGCGGATCCTAAGCTTTAATGAATCTGTCCACAGAGTCTCTCAGGTGCTTAATGGGGCTCATATCAGAGACTGAAGTGGCCATCCCATAGTGTCGAGAGGTCACGGGGTTGCTCAGACAATCATAGATGGCTCATTCTGCCGCTGTTATACCTCATCTCCTCAGTGTTATGTGAAGTCCATGAACAGATGCAGACGTTGTCTAAGTAGGGACACGTATTGTGGAGCTTCCTGATACTTCCAAGAAGTACCGGAGGTTTCATCTCGTGCCAGGCGAACATGCTCTACTCTAGAATGGATACTGAGTCCATAGCTTCATAGAGTCTACGCCACAAACGAACCGTCTCACGTGCCTCGAATACATGTTATCGAGACTCAACGGACGTCACTACTTGCCGCAGCTCTCGAAAGTTTCGGTATTCGTGAACCTTGAGAAAGCGCAGAGTCCACTGTTGTTATCCTACCAATGAGAATTTCTTCTGTCTCTTGCTTCTAGAGCTGCTAAGGAGCTCTGCACGGTTCCTCTGGTTGAAGGCAATTATGATCAGCACCATCCCCGTTGCCCTGGTAGTTACAATACTTGTAATCAACTTGACACAGTTTGTTGAGGAAAGGCAGGCTATACACCACCTCGTAGGTCAAGTGCTCCATTCGTCAAGTACCCATTATCATGCCTTTCTACGTCCGTTGGCTCTGGTCAGTTGGCCATATTGGCTATGAACATCTTTGCCACATGCCTTCGGAGATTAGTGCCTACAATAGTCCAGTCAATTTAATCAGAAAAAATAATTTAAAAAAACTTTTTAAAGACACACTTTTCTTAAACAATTCGTACTGAAAAGTAAAAAATAATTTTGTTTATGCATGACTAAAAAGAAAAGCATGGGGCGCGCTCTCATATACAGTCACTTTGTAAATTCTTGAGTTGCGCACCCCATGCTTTTCTCTTTAGTTATGCATTATTTTTTACATTTTAGTACGAATTGTTTAAGAAAAGTATGTCTTTAAAAGGTTTTTAAT